>NEEE01003955.1:221787-241798 GCA_002278615.1 Pogonus chalceus
TTTGGTTTATTTTCAACTAAGCAGTTGGAAATTTATCAAATTTACATTGATTTTTAATGCTTGTATTTCTACAACTTACAGCGCAGCAATTTTGATGGTTATTTTTACCCATATTTTTTAAATTTTGATAAAACTAAAACTTTGACGTGTATTTGCTTACTAGGATATTAAAGACACCGTCCTGTATTGCCTAAATTATCCGCTACGTATGCTAGTGTCGAATTTGGCTTCCCCCACCATGACTACGCACAGAGCGAATAGCGACTGTAGGAAAAAGTTATTTTTTTTTTAATTGAAAGCAATATTAAACCTCTTTTTTTTTGTCAATTTTAATGTAATAATAAATAATTTAAAAATTTTGTAAATTTAAGTAATTATTTAAATTAATAAATGATAAATAATGTAAAAGAAAATGATACAGCGTGCTAATAATATCATAATTATATAATTTTTGTCGTATAAATGCTACACAATGAAAATGAAACCAAAAAAAGAAGTTAACTAGTTGTCCCTTCCTTGTAATTATATAGTAACGTCACTGGTTGAGATGCAGATTGGTTTCGGACGAGCAAGAGTCCGTGGAAGAACAGCGGAAGTCAAGAAAGACACGTTCAGCATCAGCGTTTGTTATAGTGCACCGCAATCATTTAAAAGGTCTATACTCGCTCGATGAATAGATTGTTTTGCACAAATAAATCAAATACTAGAATTGCCTAATAGGAAACAGTTTCTTTTCTTTTAGAATTCATTTATTGTGGTTATGCTATAAATTATTGTTATTATATAATGTTTTTATTTTCACTATATATTATTTATTCCATTTATACAACATGCAATTATTATGAATTTAAATTCTTTTAAATGTATCATTTCAATTAAATAATTTCACAACTGTTATTAATTTTTATTATTACGTTCCTTTTTATAAAAATTTAAATTATTTTATAGCTAAAGAAACGGAATATAAAATTAAATAAGTTAACTCTTAAAATAATTATATGAAAAATGAAAAAAAATAAATTATTTATTTTATNGCAGATTGGTTTCGGACGAGCAAGAGTCCGTGGAAGAACAGCGGAAGTCAAGAAAGACACGTTCAGCATCAGCGTTTGTTATAGTGCACCGCAATCATTTAAAAGGTCTATACTCGCTCGATGAATAGATTGTTTTGCACAAATAAATCAAATACTAGAATTGCCTAATAGGAAACAGTTTCTTTTCTTTTAGAATTCATTTATTGTGGTTATGCTATAAATTATTGTTATTATATAATGTTTTTATTTTCACTATATATTATTTATTCCATTTATACAACATGCAATTATTATGAATTTAAATTCTTTTAAATGTATCATTTCAATTAAATAATTTCACAACTGTTATTAATTTTTATTATTACGTTCCTTTTTATAAAAATTTAAATTATTTTATAGTTAAAGAAACAGAATATATAACTAAATAAGTTAACTCTTAAAATAAATATATGAAAAATGAAAAAAAAAAAATAAATTATTTATTTTATTATTTTTTAAATTAAATTGCGATGTTTATTTACGTATTTGGCATTAAATTTCTGATCATTTGATGTATAATTTATTATATCTAAGAATTAATCGATTTAACAAGAGTAAGTGGTTATAGTATAGATTTGCTATTTTTAGTGATTTTGAATATTTCTGATTTGAAAAAATTAAGATAGATATTGGTCGATGTCACTGAAAAGACAAAGGCTATATAATATATTATATATCTAAGTAATTTTTATAGATTTCAAACATTTTTGTTTATTAAGTTTTTCTCAGAAAATAAGCTAGTTATTGACCGGCGCTCTTTGTCATTTTTTTTTATTAATTTACCTAAATTTACAAACCAAAATGTACATTAATAAACCGAGAGTTAAACTTATTTACAATTCATTCAAAAATGTCAATTGAAATTATTAATTTACCTATTATTTGTAATATTAGAAAATTACTCAAATTTGTAGGAAAAAATAAATTTATAAAACAGGGGTTTTTGTCAATTTTTACAATTTTAAATGCTCTTGTCATTGTGTTTATATTTTATAATGAATAATAATGTTCAATTATAATATGATTTGGTATATAAAAAGTTGGTCTATTTGCTAATAAGAGTAAAGCAGATTTTAGACAATTTTGTTTTTTGAAACCAAGATTAAAATTAGACCGCACTTTTCGCAATTTTTCAATATCGAAAATTTCAAAATTTCGCAGAAAAAATATGTTTATATCAAGATAAATAGATTTCTTCGAAAATTAATTATTTAAATAACCAATCTGGATCATTTTGAGAAGAAAATGTGATCAACAATAATATTATAAAAACCAATAATTTTGATACTTTTTACGATTAAATATTTTTCTGCATTTTACTTAAAAACCAAATAAATAATGATAACTTGAAATATTGTAAATATAGGTTATTTCTAACAGCAGAAAATAATTTCTAGTAATTCTAAATAAATCATTTTTATAAAATCACTTCGAAAACTGAATGTTTTGTGGTGTTTTTTTTTTTTACTGAAAAATTTCTAAAGGGTTTACCTTAAAAAATTTTGTTTACTTTTTTTCGAAAATTAATTATTTTAATAGCTGATCTGGTTCAGTTTGAAAAGAAAAAACTCAATCTAAAATAAAATTACGGTATGAAATACAATAATATTCAAGCTTTTTTATGGATAAAAAAAAAAAACAAATAAATAACGATAATTCAGTCTATTTATCTTGAGTTTAGCTCAGAGCATTACTGTGTTTGTAATAAGATTCCTTATAATATGTGGTATTGAAAAGTAATTTATTCTGATTTTGAACATTTTCGTTTTTAAGAATTTCATAAAAAGTAATACCATTAAAATAAGTATACTATATATAAATATACAATAAAAGTGGAGATATTTATGATAGTTACGCACTGCGACTTTAAATTTATTATCAAATACCCTATAATTTATTCTGAAACAATGTATTTGTCGTAAAATTTCTTGTATAATTGTATTTTTTTATATAATGAATCATTTTATTCAAAAGTTTTAAATATCCTTTAATTTAATTCAATTCACTGAACAAACTTAAACAAAAAAAGTAGTCAACGAACTTAATAATCTAATTAAATATAAATTACGAAAATAATTAAAAATGTGAACGTGTTAGAAACCATCATTAGTTTTTTTTAATTATTATTAAAATATATAAAATATTTCATGTGACAAACTTTATTATACATTTTAGTTAATATTTAATATACTTATTCTTATATTAAATTAAAACTAGAAAATGCAATAAAAATATTTATTTATTTATTAATTTTAAGTATTCAAATATCTCTCCAGATATAATCAGAAATAAATATATTTGATTTTGTTTTAATATTTTACTCTTTACAATAAATATTTAGTTAGATTATAAAACAAAATTTAAGTTTAAGTTAAATAAAATTATCTGTATGGTGTAATATAACACATTTTTTTCGGAAACATACAAAATATATTAAGAAGTAAGCCACACACATAAGATTACAATAACAGTAAGTTACATATTACTTCTGCACGTTTTTATACACCTTTTATTTAAATAAAATAAGGTGTGACCGAATTGTGCAACCAACTTCGTAAACCGGAACAAATAACAAAAGTGCGCGTGCACAACCATCTATGATTTTTTCTATATTTCAAATTTCGCTTCGTTGTTGTTTCAAGATAATAACAACGAATGATTTAGACTGCGAATATTATACTTATTCTTATTATTTTATTTTTTATGCTTTATGAGTTCTAGTTGGGTAATTTTTTATTTTTATTATATGGAATTTTATGATCTGTTAATTTATAACAAGTCAGAACAATTTATGACAAGTTTAAACTTAGAGTTTATTATTAACTACAAGCAATATCTCGTCTAATTCCAGAAATAAATCGGTAATTTTAAGATATAATTAAATAAAATAGTTACACTTACTTGACAAGCTGACATATTTCATGTGGGATGGTGACAAGTTGGTTGTAAGAAAGATCCAATGTTAATAATGTCGTAATACGCAGAACAGACGGTGGAAAAATTTGAATATTGTTTGAACGTAAACTTAAAACCTCTACATCTGATAAAGATTGCACTTGATGATCTAGAAATAATTCTTCTAGACATTTTTGTTCTCTTTCTGCCGCACTTACTCCGTTTAAGTCCAAACGTTTTAATTTCTTTTCTGATGATATCACCGACTAAAGAAAAAGTAAAAATAAAACAAATGAATAAAAAATTCTATTTTTGAATAAATTGTTATTATATTTATTTTGCAATTTATATTAAAAAAAAATTCAAAAATCTATTTTTTAAACATTATAATTTGAATCAAAGATACTAACATTATTCTATTATATATTTTATTAAGAGGTTACACCACCTTGAGATTTTCAAAACATCGATTTTGATTTTTTGGTTAGATAAATTATTTATACCTTTAAGAATATTTTAAACGTTTAACCATTTCAAAATTAAAACTATTTTCAAAGTTATTGCAATTAGAATGAATATTTGGCCTAGAGACGCTAAACAGTTTTTCTTTTGCGTTTTTCTAGAAACTACTTTCTCAAAATCTACAAAATCGATTTTGTTAGAATTTACACGTAATATTATCTAAGACTTGGCGAATGATTTTTTTGATTGGATATCATGTTCATAAGTTATAAAAAAAAATATTTTTTTTCAAATAGCAGTCATTTAGAATTTTGTTTAATTTTTTTTTTTCGTCACTTTTGAGCTATTACCCTTCTAAATGAGAAAAAAAAATTTTTATTTTTTACACAATGCCTAATAGAGAAAACAAGTATACCATCAGTAAGGATTTTCAAAAGAGAGTCCTACTTATTGGCTCATATTTCCATAATTTATTTTTAATTTATTATTATTATTATTATTATTATTATTATTATTATTATTATTATTATTTTAAATTTAAGATTTCAAATTATTTATAAAACTACTATGTATATGTGTAAAATAAACATTATTTTATATAGTTAATAGTAGCGTAAAAACAAATATTTATTTTTATATCTATTTTTTCTGAGCGCCAAATTGGTGTAACCCCTTAAAAATACATCTAGGAACTCAAATCTTAATATAAATTTTACAAAAGTGTATTCTTTGTTACTTGTTAAAATATTTCAATAAATGAAATAAACAGTTATAAGGATTTAAATCTTAAAAATGGTATAAATTTCGGAATAAAAAAAGTCAAATATTGAAATAATAAATATTACTGACATTTCAATAAAATAAAATAAATATATCCGTTGAAAACAAAAACAAAAAAGTTAAAACCTTCGATTTTATAATATAATAATTTTAAAGTTTAAAATGTTATTTAAAAAAATCTATTTTATGTTTCGCTCCTATAGTTTTTGAAAACTAATTTGAATGTTGTTAACATAAGTAATTAAATTTTCGGGATACAAATAACTTATTTCATAAGTAATTTTCAAGAATATAACAAAAAAAAAAAGAAAAACCAATTTTAATTTTACTGTACTTATATCTCAATTTTGGCTTATGTTGATATAAGCTAGTTTATTTTTTGGATTATAAGTATATAAAATATTAAATATGGTTTAAAACTAATAATATAAATCATGAAAGATAAACTCCTACTAAAATAATATTATTTACAATTTGCGGTTTGCAACTAAATATACCATAAAATAACCACGAAACAAATAATACATGCACGTATAAACAAGATAAAGTTACCTCAGCATCAGCGACATAGCTTTCCAAAGAGTCCAATTCAATATTTTCATATCCACTAAAATCAAACGTAACTGTTTGTTTCCCAGTTTTTTTCGGTGGGCACGTCATAAGTACCATCATCACAGCACATTACATTAAAAATAATCATAAAACACTAATTCACCCATCAATTAAATAAATCACAAGCACTTTTAATATTATGAAACAACAATCACAGCAATTGCGATTATGTAAAGAAAACAAATGATTTAATTCCACGGGTAATGTGATATAACCGATAATACGTTGTTGTACATTAAAATAAAAGGGATCTATGGTTTGTAGTATAATCTGAAAGGTGTTTGATCGTACACAGACAATGTTAAAATGTCATTGTGATTCTTGTAAGTTTCTGAGAGCATAACAGCGTGACAACACGCGTAGTCACGTAGTGAGCGTCAGGGGCTCCCCGCTACCCTAGAAGATCTAAAGTTTTGCTGTATGAATGTTTAAATACCTGAACATTATTTCATGAATATATAGTATTTTATTCATATCTCATATTCTAATAATATACCGTATAATCTAACGTAAAATCTATTTTAAAAATATAAAAAATTCGTTCATCTTATTAAAATATCAAAAAAATTAGAACAAAATAATAAAAATTTAAATTATAACCTTAATTACAAAGAAATTTATACACATACATACATATATAATTGATAAAAATTATAAAATTTCTTTTAAAATATGAATAAAACTATAGTGCAATAACTCTTACATAAATTTTCTCTCATGCATATTGGATAACTAGTATGATTCATTCTGATTTATTTATTTAAGTTTGAATACTTTAAAAAATGGTTACTTATTTTATATTTTTCAATTGTTTGGAAAGAAAATAACAAAAAATTGACGGTAATTTGTATTATTTTATTGTTCATGTCTATTGAAGATTCAAATATTGTTTTGAATATAACTGTAATTGATATTATTACTACATTTTAAATAATACATGTAGATAATATAAATTATTTAATTAGAGAGATATTATTTATTTTATTAAAGTAATTTAAACTTTTATTTTAATTAATCTTTAAAAATAAATTTAATAACGATTTTATCTCTCATTGCCTTTAAATGAAATGTTCTAATCACCTTAGCTATTATTTTGATTTTCAAAATTGTTTAAATATATATTTTTAGCAATTTATATTTATAAATATATGGTTCATTATATTTTTTTGTTATTTCAAATTTTGTTAATGAAAGTTAAATAATACCTTTAAAAAATATTCACTCCCTATAATTAATTATCGTAAATTATTTATTGCTTATCAGAAAAATTTGTATTAGATAAAAAATGAACGATTTTGAGAAAAAAATACATATAGAGGACTCAGGCCCTTTTTAGTATTTCAAACTTTTTTGTATTTCGCATCATATACTTTGTACAGGGTTACAATTTGGCTAAATAGACAAATAATAAGGTTATATAATATCGATTTTTTCAGATTGAGATTTTTTTTATGATTTTCTCGAAAATGGAAATTGATATTAATATGATCGCAATAAATTTCTATTTCTGGTAAAAACTTTTATTGTTTGAAATATGATATATATAAGGTAAAAAAGCAAAATCATAATAAAGAAAATTATATATAAAAGGTTTTTGATTGAATTTCAAATCTTAATTTTTAGAATTCTTTCGACAACTGAACAGATAATAAAATTATTTAAATAAATCGTTACAATTAATAAAAATCACTATTATTTAATGTATAGTTTGTTCAGAGTAAAAAATAGACTGATTTTGTAAAAACGAAAAGTTATACATCAAGGATTTTGAGCCATATTTCAAGTTTTAATTTTTTTAGATCTTTCCGAGAGCAAAAAAGATTTTAAGAAATTCCAATGAAACATCACTCTTTATGAAAATTGTTAACGAATATTTTTTTATGTAGTAAATAGTAAGGTTAAAAATTAGGAATTTTTCATACTTCATTTTTTTGCAATTCTCTCAAGAACGGAAGGAGATATCAAGGTAATTTCAGCAAATCTTAACTTCCCATAAAAATTTCGATTAAAAAAAAATTGAATTCCTTTTATGCATAAATAATATTCTCGATCTATTTGAAATTTTAGCAAAAATGACAATATTTGTAGTTTTAATTCGTTATAATAATTTGTAAACTTTATTGTTTTTATACGATTAAAGATTACTTTTACATTTTGATTGTAATTTGATCTATTTTTATATCTAAGTTATTTTTTTTTAAGTTATTATATTAAAAAAGTTATATTTTCTTACTTTTTTTTTAGTCCTGTTAAAAGAGCTACATAAATGGAATGAAAATAAAATATATTAATTATAAATAATAATTAAATGTAGCNAAATATTTTATTTATGTATAAATAAAAAAATCATTTAATTTTCTAATACAACTAAAACATATCTTATCAATTAATATAACTTCATTTAGAAATTCTTGCACAAAACAATTTATATTATTAAAATTACGTTATAAAAATCACTTTCAATTGTTTGAATCTACCATTTAATTCAAGCAATTTCCGTAACTCTTTTGTTTTCGTCACAGAATGTTGAAAAAGACAATGGTAGAAAATTATCATTTGCTACAATAATAGAAACTAATGCAATCTTGTTAAATCAATTGAATCAGAAATATAAATCATTTCAATTTTTAAATTTAAATACATTCTACAAAAGTATAAAAATAATAAACATACCTTGTAGATATTTCAAAGTCTTGCGTAATATTTGTTTTACATTTTTGAAATGTAATAAATCTTTTTATTATTTAAATTTATACATACATATGTTTAATGTTTATTTATTTTGTAAATAATATAAATTACAAAAGTAATTTAACATTTAATTATTAATGGCATATTACATTGTTCTTATTTTAAATGGCAATGATAAAAATTAAGGAAGGTATTATTGTTTTAAATTGTTAAATGTCAACAACTTATTATTATTTATTTGATGACCTTGTCAATAATAATTTCAGTTGTTTTACAAGATTTATTAAAAATGTAATTATTTTATCTGTTATCTGTACAAATATATAAAATATTATGTTTATTTTCTAATTAATGGCTAATTAATATTATATAATGATTTCATTGTTTCTTAAAAATATAAATAAATATACTCAAATGTTTTTAATACGTTTTATAAAAACGTAAAAGAATATTTTAATAAGTATTTATTCTCTCTCGTTAAATTAATGTATTTTGCCCCTGCATTGACAAGTAGCTTTACATGATTCTTGTCTTTCCATTCCTTTATCCGTGTGAGTATCGCAAAGCCATGTCGGCCAAGTGGCATAAAGTTCTCTGCAATTTGCCCATAAGTCAGCGACTGGGCAAGAATTTGTACATAATTTCTTTGCGTTACAACTTTTCTTGCACATTGAACATCTTTTGCCCCGGCGATATGGTTTACCGACTTGGCTGGGTTTGTTACCACTAAATGAAATAAATATTTTCAAAAATAAACTCGGTTTGTTTCAAAAAAATTAAAATAATTTATTTTATGCACATTTCAGTTTTTACACCATCATATTAAAAATCGAAATGCGCATAAAATAAATTAATTTAATTTTTTTGAAACAAACCAAGAGTTTTTTATTTAATTTATTTAAAATGTTTCAACAAGTGCCTACACATTCTTCTATAAATTTTATTAAAAATAAACTTGTTAAAAGATTTTTATTCAATTGTTTTAAAAATAAAAGAAATATTTTTTGTAATACTTCTTCTAATTTGGTATTTAAATGAATTAATATACATAATTATTTTTTTTAATGTTCTCAAATTTCATAAAACATCTGAAAAAACTTTTAAAAAACTATTTAAAAAAATATCAGTTTTTTTATTCTCTAATTAATATGCATAATACATAATATATAAATATAATTTATAATAAAACAAAGAGAAATATTAATAAGGTAATAAATAAATAAAACTACTTTTGAAAATTTGAGTAATGTATCTAAAATATAAAGATTTAAAAACATAAATTTTAAAATTCATTCCATAAAAGAAATATTGAAATAAATTATTATCTTTTAAAATAAGCTAAAACTTTATTATAACTGTTTAACAGATTAAAAAGTCTAAAATTGACACGTATTTAATAAGAAATAAATAAATAAAAATAATAAGTGTATTAATTGATGAAAAACCTTTAACAAACCAGTTAATACTTACATTGGACAATAATTACAGACGTAATTATAAAAGAACTTTTTATGCGATGGTCGTCGAAAACATTTGGCAAAACCACAACCTACTTCGTGAGTTGAAGCCCAAACCATTTGCGTGTAATGACCGACGATATTTAAATCATTTGTTAAACTGCCGTACGTAAAATTATTTTTTTCTAAGTACCAAGTTTTTATTGCAAAAAACCTAAAATAATATAATACGTTTCATTATCGACATTTTTTCTTATTTACTGTTATATTTATTATATAATATGTATGATTTATTTGTTTTAGTAGAGTATCTTCTTATAATATCTGCATTTTTAATCCTAATTAATAATAATATACGAATTAAATATTTATTGTAATATATCTAATATTGAATTACAAAATGAAGCATTAATAAATACTTATATAGGAAATTTTCATTTTATCTAAAATGCATTGATAAAATAAAAAATAATTTCAGGGGTAAAATTACGAATTCATAGTTACTGTACAAATATAAAAATAAATTGTAAACTATAGTACACTGACAACAAGAGCAGAAACAATGTAATATAAAAATTTATGTTGTGTACATATATCAAGTATGCTTAAATAAATGGATACAAAACAAAAGAAAAAAATTAAACAACGTCAGTATTCTGTATATTAATTTTATAATTATTTAAATTATATTTAAAATGATTATAAAAATCATTTAATATATAAAAAATTTAAAGTTAACCAATTTTAAAATTACTTTACAACAAAAATCATTTATTTGCTTTATTTGTTTTATGTTCGTGTTGAGAAATTCTAACCAATTATAATCTTAAATTTCTTAAATAAAGCCTCAGTTTTACGATTTTTACTTTACTTCTTATTGGTTATAATATAGAAACATTTTTGTTGAATTTTTACTGATACAACTTATTACAGAAGCTGCCCGAGACGAAATTTAAAGCCGATATTGCTCCCTCTAGTTCAGAATAGAGCCTGTTTAGAGCCCAGTAGACGGGAATAGAGCCCATTTAGAGCCCAGTGTTCATCGAGAGATCCGATTTAGGACCGCTAAGTCCGACGATATTAAAAATAAATATTTCTTATCAATTCAAGTTAAAAAAATTATTGGTTGATAATACAATAGTTTACTATTATAATAATAATAATTACAATAAATAAAAGGGTATAATTATTATAGATGAGTTATAAATTATTTTTATTTGTTTTTAAACAATTATATAGCCATTGTTACTGNGAATTAACAAAGATCAAACACAGTTTTTGAAAGAAATATTGAAAATTAAAATTGTGTAGTTACATATTGAGATAATTTAAGGATATGAAATTTTAATTTCTTAGAAACTACACATGTACAGTGTGTCCCAAAAGGGTCAAGAATTAAACGTTCGAAAATCGTCTTTATAAAAAATTATAACGAAGGGTTTGCATGTTAAACCTTACAAAATTCAACTTGTGTAAGAATTAAAACCAACAGAACATCTTCAATAATTAAATTTTGCGATTGAAATGTTCGAGAAGTTTCCAAACTTCGGAAATACCCCGACCCTTTTAAGACATTTTGTTTAAACATGATTCTAAATTGACAAATGATAGTTTATATATTTGAATTATTGGTTTTTCATTTCAATAAATATATGATATGATATAATATTAACCAAATTAATGAATTAATAAGGTTATTTTTAATTTTTTCATTAACCTTTTTTTTTGTATTGATATATCGAACACCGGTTTTTACGTACTCCGTACGTGCTGCAAACAATTTCTACTGTTCTTAAGTTGATTTACATAAATATGTGATTAAATAATTACTTAATAAAATATTTAAATTAGAAATATTCGCTATAATTTCAAAGAATTAATAAATAAACTACATGAAGTATTTGAATTAAATATACTAATCACACAAAAAAAAATATTGCAGAACTTGAGAAATATCTAAATTAATTTAACCTTTCCAAATGTTCCAATAGACTAAATCAATAAAATTAAACTATAAAAATTTAGTTATATATTTAAAAAATAAAATGCTAATAAAAATAATAAAATGATGAACTAATTTGATAAATATAGCAGCATCTGCATGTAATAAGAAATGCAAAATTTAACTACATATAACTAGTAACCTAGTGGCCGATTAGCGAATAGCGAATATCAAATGCACAAAGTAATAAATTTATATCAGTGCATGTGTTATTGTCTAATTTATCATGTAATTATTATTCTAATTGCTTTGACAAGACGCGTACGCATCAATTAATAAAACAGAACACACAGCGCCACTAACAGAAAGGTCACTAGACTCTTTTTCTAATTAATGACCTCTGTTAAAGTGGTAATGTTGCGATTTTTATTTTGCACACACATTTTAGTTATATAATCATCAGCTTACTTCTTCCTTACTGCCTTGTTTATAAACAAACTAATTTCATTACATGTTTAATGATGCTTTTTTTTTTAAATTAACAGTTTAATTAGAACAATGCTAGAGTTTTTTTTAACTAGATACATTTTCATAAATAAATAATTCATAATTAAACATGTTGTTTATATCTAGATCAAATGTTTATAAGATAAATTTACATATTTATACAGACAACTATATTAAGGAAGAAAAAAAAACGTTTCTTTAAATGTAAATATAAACAAGTATATTTTCTTTTTATCGTTAAGTTTATAATTTTTATTTCTTATTTAATAAGGATTTTTTCCAAAACAAATAGATTTTTATTTAATTTTACTGGTAGTTTAATTGCAAATATAATAAAAATAAGTTATTAATTTTAATTAAAGAGTAATTTTCTATAAATGTACATTGTATTTTCCTTTTTAAAATTAAAAGAGTAATCTATTTAATTAATTAAAAATATATTTAACTTTATAATCCTGAAATTAATATAAAACATATAATTGAAACCAACTGCTATATATTAAATTGCATTAAGACTTTTTAACTTAAAAATTGAACCAAGAACAAATAAATTTTAAATGTTTCATGCAATAACAAATGTAACCTGAATACATATATGGCACATTTAAACCAGTCTTATCATGTTTATTTTGTATTAACTTGTTAAAGCAATTGAAATATTTGTATTAATTCTTTTTGTAAAATAAGATAAATTGAATTTTTGTATAAAATTAGATAAAAATACCAGTATATAGAACTTTCAAACCTTTTTAAAAATGCCAAAATAAAATTTTATAAAATTATGTAAATTTCATAGGTAATCCGACTTAAAAATTAAGTTTATTTGCAAGATAGGACAAGTATTTTAGCTAATAACGCGCCAAATAGGACATTTATGTTAAAATGTTTACTTTGACAAAGTTATGATGATGTAAAAATTTAAATTATCTTTTATGAGTTACTCATAAACATTTTTTCAGTGTTTGCAAAAAAAAATTATAAGTAACTTGTTTTAATTGTAAACTGACTTCATAATAATTAAATATTTATTAAAAATAAACGCATTAGAACTGAAATGAAATAATATATAACTTACCATGGTACTTTATGTGAAGCAACAAAAATATTTTGTCCACACTGACCATACGAATCGTCATATCGTCCAGTTACATTGTCATGTATCAATAAAAGACATTCTTCAGCCCAACGCTGAGCAGCTTTAGCTGCTCCAGAATGCCATTTCTATAAATAGTAATTAAACAATATTTATTACAATGTATCAATAAAGAAATAAATAAAATACCATTTTAAGCATATTAGCTGCTGGCGGCATGACTTTACTTCTAAAAAAATTATGATATAAAACAATTTTTCTTTTTATTTGGTGATTGTGTGGCATTAAACTTCCATTAGGAATTTCATCGCCAAGTAGTTTCGGCCCTTAAATCATAAATACATTCATTACAATTAGTTTTTTGTTTTGGCAAAATATGAATATAATAAATCATACTCCTATCAAACCTCCAGGCAGTTAAAATAAGACCTAAGCCTGATAAAAATACAGCAACCTGTAAGGTACGAGTCATTGATCTGAAACAAAAACTTATATCAATAATATTTATTTAATCGATACATTTATTTATGTTAGAACAACTTATAAAAATAAATAATAATTATCAAAGTAATCTTAAAGAATAGAAAATCGCATTATTTGAAGAGTAATAAAGAAGACAGACAAATCTATAATATGATATCTACGATCAATAGATGTATTTTTATTATGTATCGATATGTAAAGTTTAAGTCGGGGTCATTTATAATATAAGTGCCGTGTTTGACAGATCGAAAAGGCGTGGAGAAAAGGTAGGCGATATAATTGATGTTTCAATGCAATACAATAGATAAAGATAAAAAGTATTTGGCTGGCTGTTGGCTCAATGCGAATCATCTGTCTATAAGTATGTTTAAGTTTATAAAAAAACATAAGTGTTTTTTGGTTTGAGTTCAATGAATGAAATATTTACTATTGTTTGCCAATTCAATTGGAATTCTTGAATTGTTAGTCTTAAGGGGTGTTGCTTCATTCATTTATTTGATAATTATTTATAGATCTATTGAAATATTGTTTTAGTTGTCTTTGATTTTATTTCTTATCGTATTGAAAACATACTAACACATTTAATATAATAGATATCATTTCTTTAATGTAATAATTTTTATTTGAAATTTTTCATAGGAATTGAAATGAAATTGACATGTATTTATTTATATCTGAAGATAATAACAAAACTAAAATGCGTATAAGACATATATTTGAACAAACAAAATGATTTATTTTGATTGATTAAAATGTTTTAACAAATATCAACACATTTATTTATTAATTTAATATTTAAACTGATCAAAATAATTTGTATTTTCCATTTTTTTTTATGTCCTAATATTGATGCGAAGCATAATTATAAAAATAATTACTACACATTAGGAATTAACTTTGTAATTGACTTCAGAAGTCTTCTAAACAAATAAATAAGAAAAATATATGAATAAAATATTAAAATAAAAAATTAATATAATTTTTAATTGTTTCCGCAATAAGGCCATCATCATCTGAAACTATACTCAGTGTTTTATTTTAATAGTTTATTAATAGCTATTTGTGTATTAAGAGCGCAAAGTGGGACATTGTCGCTCCTAAGTCGCGCGGCATTCTCTCGAAATCAACAATGTTTATTTGCGCTTGAAACACACACAAGATTTTTTCTACAGTCGCCACAATGAGTCATCCACCATAACAAAAAATAATAAATTTTACATAGAAGGGCATTTTGTTTGGTTATGTAATATACAGACAGAGCAATCATATGTCAGATTGACTTGTGAAGGTAATATACGTGTAGGTGACGACAGCGAGCGTTTTTTCTACTTTGTCGCTCTATAGCGGCAAAGTTCCATTTTGCGTTGACAAAAGAGAGCGCAAATACCTACTTAGTATAGCGACTGTAGAAACAAATATTTTATCAATACCCTAGAGCTATGCTCATCAAATTAAAACATAAATTAAATTTCAATTAATGTAACTTAATAATTTTGTGGTGCGCTCAAACATGTCCTTATTTGTTGAAACAATTAAATTATTAATACAACTATAGGTTGTCCCAAAAGGGTCAAGAATTAAACGTACGAAAATCGCCTTTACAAAGAATTATAAGGAAGGATTTGCAGCTTAAACCTTTCAAAATTAGCTTGTTTTAAAAATTTTATGATTACTATTGCGATGTGTTAAACAAGTTCTTTCGTGTTTTTTATTTCCATATAAATTGAAATAATTAAAATAAATGTATATACTGTATATACAGTAAATTTTTATATTATAAACTCTCTCAATATTTAGAGAAAAAAGTATTTTAATTATAAAAATATATGCTTTACAAAAATTAAGTTTAAATATTTTATGACAAAAATGATTTAGTTGATTACTATTGCGATCGGTTAGAACAAGTCCTATCGTGATTTTTATTTACATATAAATTAAAACAATTAAAATATATGTATCTACAGTAAATTTTTCTTATGTAAACTCTCTGAATATTCAGAGAAAAAGGTATTTTAATTTATAAAAATATATGTTTCACAAAAATAACAAGCAACAAACTTCATATTTTTTATTTAACTTTAAACTCTTTATTCCGATAGTTAGAAATATTTAAAATAAAAAGTTCTGCGTAAAATAAAAGAAAAAAGCGTAAATCAAGGAAGTTTTTAATATTAAAAAAAATGTTGATTGATTTATGTATGTATACAAACTATAAAACCATTAAATATCTGATTTTTAGATTAAATTAATTTATGTGCAAACAAACACAAATTTTTTATATAAATTTAATTTAATATCTCCTTATTTAGACAAAAAATTAAAACAATATATCTGGTAACTGATATTTAAAAAAAATATCTTGTTGCAATCCGGAAGAAATAAAAATCGATATATTAAAACATATGAATAACTGTTTATTATTCCAATACCAACCTTCATTTTTTACTATACCTCACTTATATAGTTTTAATTAAATTTCTACAAAAAAAAGTTTTTTTACAAACTATAACCGCTTGGTACCTATTTTTTCGTCTATTACTACAAAAATAATTTAAAATACTGTTACTATCTCTAACGAAATAAAAACTTAACAACTAAAATAGTAATTCAGGTTAAAAATGTAAATAAATTTAATAAAATATTCATTAGTGTAAAAACATGCACATAATTAGAGAACATAACAGCACAAAGGAAATGATATTGATTTATATATCAATCAATTGATGTAGATTTCATTAGTGGGCGAAATTGTAAACGTTGAGGTAGGTAGAACATATTCTAATTTGAATTTATAGTTACAAATGTATAACATACGCATATGTGAGTATAAGAAATAGCTAATGTAGGTTTTATGTGCATTATTATTATATTCCCTTTTTTCCAGTTCTACCACTACACTTATTGTTAGTTATAAAGTAGGTGAACTTAATTAAAATTGTATAAAATATTTTATTCATATTTAGTCATACAATTTTGTAGAAATACATTAAAATTTGATCACTACTGAAGATGAAATATTGGTATATAGTTTAATTTTGTGATGTTATATAATCATATTATCATTAAAATCATTCAGGTATGTAAGTATCCTTTAGTTTTTGGAAACTCCGAAAACTAGATACACAACATAGGATAATAAATTAAAAAAAAATTATTATAATACATTTTGAGGGGTCTTAAAGAGATATTTAAACCCAAACCCCAGTCCCAAAATATAATTGATTGGTTCTGTTTTAAACATTAATGGTTTTAAAAGTTTCAATCATCGTTTTATTAAAACGCAAAACTAAATCATCTTATCAAAGTAATAAATGTTATTTTTATTCATTTATTCTTGTGTTTATTGTAAATTATAAGCAACTGATTAAGATAAATTCAGTTTGAATTAAGAATAATTTTGAAAAAACAAATTTTTACAAAGTTAAGTCGGAATTATTTAAATTGTATTATTTTTCTTACCTATTTTGATTAATTAATAATGTTATAATTACCAGAGCAATTTTTTAAACTTTAATAGTTGGTTACTTTGCTTTGAGATTCAAAAACATATCAAAACATTAAAAAATTATGAACAGTATTGTGTTAAAATTATTAAGTAAAATGTAAATTTTATATAAGATAAATAAAAAATAAGATATTACGCTTAAAGTGAATTTATTTCTTAACTTTACCTTTTACAAAAAAATTTTAATAAATAAAAATTATAAATAATATGCTTTTAATTTTCGTGACAGGGTAGTTTTCAAAGTAAATTTAAAAAAGTGATATACTTTTATTTTCAATTTGACAGCCGAATGGCAGCCCCACTTCCCCAAAAAAACTTTAACTTAGGATTGCCTCTTTAATATGATAAAAAAAAAACAAACATAATATTGCTGCCTTACCCAAAATGCATGGTTTAAAGCCGTATTTACTGGACTAAAGGACCATGTGTATATATTTTTAGGCTAGTCTATGGCCCAGTCAAGCATAGCTTGCAATGAAACTTATAATATTTTTTTATGCAAATATCGTGAGAAATACTTAATCCTTTTTCCACGAATTAATAGTCGATCAAATTTAACATTTCCTACTAATATTTAAATACTGAAAAATGTTATAATAAACACTTAATTAAAAAAAATTAAATATTAAATCTAATTTAACTAAGAATCAAAGAAATACAATTATCAGATGATGCTACTATATTTTTTATAAATTTATAAATATATATTTTATTTAAACTATGTAGAAACATGTTTAAACAGCAATACAGATGTTTACAATATAATTTTTACTTCAATTTTTTACAAAATTCTAAATTACCGAAATTGCTAATAAATATTTCGTAAACCTGAACATAATATCTCATTTCCTTTCCGTCCATTTATTATTTTTTATTTTACAAAAACTTTTCTAAGAAAAACGCATAATTTAAATAATTTTAACAAAAATTCTAGATCAAACAATGATAGCAATATATGGAAGTATAAACATGTTACCATAAAAGTTACGACAAAATAATCTAGTACCAGAAGAAACTTTAAAAAAATTATAATAATGTTTAATTCCATTATTCAAACAATTTTATATTTATTTTAATTAATAAATAGGTTATGTTCTAAATACTATCATGCAAAAATATTGCAGATTATTAAAATGTAATAAAACTCATCAAATAAATGACTTTTTATTGTTTATTAATTTATAATTTATGTAAATTCAATTGAAGGACAATTAAATAGGAGTATGAATATCTTGTTTTATATGTTAAATAAATATTCCCGGAAGAGAATGCTAACGTCCTGACTTTAATGACGTCATAAAAATAAAATATTAGTTCCTTAAGTATTAATTTACAAATATTTCACCAATCATTATAGATTTATTCAATCCATCAGACATTTAACAAATATCCTTGGTCATTACAAGTTTTTTTTAATTTCTGACATGAATCAAATTACAAAAATACTCGTAAATGTAATTAATTAAACTGATAAATTTTATCAAAAATATACATTTTACATTAGACTATTTCAAAATAAAAATGAAAGTGTCAAACTAATGCAGTGAAATTTTTAGGTAGGCGCTTTAAATCTTCTAGATGACATAATATTTTACTACGAAAAAATTAAAAGAATCCTTGGTCTGGTTTCTACCGAAACAAGTTCTTCGTGGATCTAATAACAAAAAAAAATTGCCGATAAAAGAACCTAATTATGCGACTAGACGTGTTTTTATTTTATTTTTATGTTGGAAGCCGTGAGCAAAACTATAGGGTTCGTACAACTGTTTTTATTTCAACTAAAAAGTTATGATTATGTATATTCGTTTGTTTTACCTAGCAAACTAGATTTTTTACTATTTACTTGTTTAACAGACATTTTGTTAAGTACATATTATAGTTAACTAGGGTTGATGTTTTTTGTTAAACAAATGATGGTTTATTATAAAAATGTCACAGTTTTCTTAGAAACAGATTTAAACAAATGATTTATTGACGAATTAATATTGTCATTGAATATGAGTCAATTACATATCAATTATTTTTTATTAATATAATTAATTTAGTTGTCACTTTGAATACAAGTTTGTTAATCATGATAGACAGGTATTTACTAGAATAACAAAATTTAAAATATATCTTTACAAATTGTAAGTAATCATCATCTTAAAGATATTTCATCTAAATAATAAACGGCATAAATTCTTATTAATAAAAATATAGTGACCTTAAAGTCTGTCGCATCAAATTATTCCAATTAAATTTGCATACCAAAACATTGCAGATTTAATAAAAGTGGTTTTATTACTATTCGCGTGATATTCTGTGATAAATAATATCACACTTGTGTGTTTATTTTTCTGCGTACTAAATAAATATGTATGTATATATGTATATAATTTAAATATTCATATCATAAGTGATTTTTTTGCGACAATTTCTTGGTTTTTTATTTCCTTGTTTGTTTTTTATCTATTTATTATTTATAAATTTTATATAAAATAAGTTCATTTAATATATAAAGGTACATAC
>NEEE01003955.1:261620-281132 GCA_002278615.1 Pogonus chalceus
ATAAAAATAAATAACTTTTTAAATTAAATTGTAGAATTCTTTAAATACATATTTAATAAAAAATAAAATGTTTTTGAATAATTTCTCTACATTATTCATTTCAAAATAAATGTTTTGTTATTTACGTGAAAATAAATAAAATAAATTTAAATTTTCTGATATAAAATGCACGTACATTAAATAATTGCTGAGCCAAGTACAAAAACAAAAAAACAAAATCCTATCTAATGGATATTTTTAGAAAAATATTAATTGTTGAATGTTTATATGGTTTTATTGTCAAAATAATGGTTTTAACCTTTAACATTACAATTTACTATTAATTTTAAATAAAAATGAATAAACATGTATTTAAAACTTATTGTTAGCAAATGTCTGGAAATGCATGAAATTTACCATTTTTTTCACTTAAATAACAAGTGTTTTTAACAAACACCATAAATAAAAGTCCATCGATTAGATATTTTTGCATATATTAATAACCTAACCTTGATTACAAAGTAATTAAAAAAGATACATATTTTTATTTATGCAATAAACGCACAACTCTCACTCTGACTCTGTGCAAAAGAATAAAAAAAAATTCAACATTTTTACGTCAATAATTGCCAAACTAAATATTATGAAGAAATTTTAAACCTTGACCGCTTAAAACCGCAGGTTATAACTTGTGTTTCTGAAAGTGAGTTTTTTATATTATTATTCGTAAATAATATTAATTTGGGTTTTCTTGAGTTTATTTGGAGTTTTTGTCGAAGTATTTTGAATATTTTAATGTAATTGTAATTAATAGTGTTTTGATAATAATAAAATTATTATAATAAAAACAAATTAAGTAAATATTTATACAATTTAAAAAATTATAGATAAGAACAATTAACAACAATAAAATAAAATAAATAATAAAGTAAGTTCAAATAGATTTATATTTTAAATCTCTATAAACTCTTACTTTTATTGCATACAAATCAATGCTGAATCGGAAAGTAAATATTATTATTTATGTGTATTTATTTTTTGTTTTATTTTCAACTGTTTTAGCACATTTGATTTAATATAATGTTATTTATTAGAGTAAACATTACTATCTATATTTCTTTTTTGTTTTGTTTTCAGTTGTTTTATCACACTTGATATAATTTTTATTTATTTTTCGTTTTTGTTTTATTTCAATTGTTTTAGCACATTTGATTTTATAGTCAAAGTTGTCTAAAATACTATAAAAATAGCATGAAATTGAATATAAATATTTTAATTTAAGTTTATTCCACTCTACATTAAAGAATAAAAATAAAATATATATTTTGTTTTAAAATTATTAAAAAATAAAACACGTACAATATGTTTTATTTTCAGGTTATTGCACCATTCTTTATTATCATTATAAATAATTATAAAGATATCATGTAAATTTATTATGTTGCATTGAGAAATTGTATATTTATTAGCAGGTATATAAATAATAATTAAAATATTTTTATTATTACTAAATCACGATATGAATAAATTTTTTGTACATTAATATGAATATTAAAATTACTTTTAATTTGGAGAAAACTTAAATTAAGAAATCATTGGAAGATAATGTAATAATATCAAAAATTAATTAATTTTAAAGTATATTCACAAATTTACGCATTCTTAAACATTACTAATAAAATAAATTAAATTAAAATTGTTAAAGACAGCAGGCATTGAAAGTATGTAAACAATTGACTTTGGACTAAGGTAACAACACAGTGTAAACAAGTATTAAATATAATCAGTCAATTCTAAATGGAAAACTTGGTAAAACTTGTTAGTTTTTTTTTAAATTTCTAGAATTAAGTTTGAAATAAATAACTTTACCTCGTTAAGTGCTTAATAATATATTTGGATATTTATTAAAACTGTTTGGAAGTATTTATTGTTTTATTATGTTTTATGGATTCATAAAAAATTTGTACAAAATTATTGGCTTATAAAAATTAATTTGCGTTTTAAATTGAAACAGAGATATTTGTTGAATTTATTGTTTAAATAAGTTCGAATAAAGTAAAAAAAATTACTTGTCCTTTAAGGGGTTACACCACTTTTTCCTTTTATTATTTTGCTACATAATTTATCTTTTAAGAATATTTAAACGTTTAACCATTTTAAAATTCAAATGTTTCCGAAGTTATAGCAATTAGAATGAATATTTGGTTTTAAGACGCTGATGCTCTACTGTTTTTTTCTTTTGCGTTTTTCTCGAAGCTACTTTTTTCAAACTAATGTACAAGATATCTCAAGATCTACTTAACCAATTTTGTTAAAATTTGTTTGTTTATAATATTATCTAAAACATGATGATTTTTTTGATTGGGTGCCATGTTCGTAAGTTATAAATTTTTTAAATTCAAAATTTTGATAAAAATTTAAGCTTTTTATTTCAAATTTTATACTTTTCCTTATGTTAAGTCTTAGTTATTACGTTTCTAAATAAGAAATTTTTATTTTTTTATTTTTTATACAATCCCAGACGGAGAAAATAAGTATCTACATCATCAGCAAGGATTTTCAAAAATAGAGTCCTACTTATTGGCTCATATCTATGTCATTTTTATATATATTTTTTTTATTCGTTATTATTTCAAATTATTCGTAAAACTACTATTAAATGTATAAAATAGCTGTGCCCAAAAATTTTTTTTCCGAGCGCCTAGGTGGAGTAACTCTTTAATATGCACGAGTCTCTCTTTTACGCAGTAAATAATAACAATTTTTTTTTTTTTTTTTTTGTGACTTTAATTTATAAGAACTTAATACTTAATTTAGCTTCAAATTTAAAAATTAAAATTCGTTTAATACTTATTAAAACTAATTAGCTTATTTTATTAATAGTTCCAACAAAATTGATTCCATTAAATAGTAATAATACTAATTTATATGATTACAAAACATTTTTCCTTTCATGTAATATTTATTTAATTATAAATCAAAGATTGCGTTGTAAATTATCGCAATATTACAAGAAACAAATGAAAAAAAGTGTAAGTCTAAGGTGGAATAATTAATGTTTTTATACATAATTTAAAGAAGATACATTACATTTGATTTCTTCATTAAAACAAAGAAACAATCATGTATATGTAGGTATAATCTTGAACTTTTATTGCATAACGGTTTTGTCTTTTTAATGAATACGATCGACACATTAGAAAGTAGGTGGTAATACAAGAAATGCACTTTAACCAAACGATTAAAGAATAAGTAAAAAGTGAATATATTTAGTTTTTACAAATATAAATAAAACTATATACGGTATTAACTGATTCTAATATATTACAACATTGTAATTTAGACTACTAGGACAAATTAATTTTTAATTTTCCATTTAAAATTTAATTTCATAATATGTATTATATTAATATGCTAAACACATCTATTTACAGAATAACTGCGAATTTTTTTTACTGTTAGACTGTTTTAATTGAACAGCATTTGTATTAATTAAAGTCTAGTTTATATAACAAATAAATTCAGCATTTTTTCTTCGAATTTTATTAAAATATTATGAATTTATTTTAACTTATATATTTATTAAGTTAAAAATTTTATAAAATATTATAGTGAAACTTATAAAGCAGAATAAAGTAAGTCAAATTTTTATGAATTAAATGTGAATCTAACATAAAACAGAAAAAGACCGAGGTAAAGAAAATGAGATAAATTACAATATGTAGGACAAACAGTTTTTTTATAATTGCGTGGTAAGAATATAACATCATAAAGAACTTATAATAAGATTATGGATTTAAAATTAGCTGGAGAAATTCTACTTTTATTATAGTAGATATTTTAATATTTCTCAAATGATTTAAATAGCTATGAGCAAGTTTTTTCTAAAGATTTGCTAAATTTTATTTCATCATACTATTTAAACCAGTTTAAATATTTTAAAACAAATCTGTTCGAATTATTTATATGTTTGAGCAATTTTTTTTTTATTAAATAAAGTCAATGTCACTAATTTATAATTTTTATTTTATTGGAAATAATATTTGCGTTTATTTTAAATCAATTTTTCTGTATCTTTTTTGGTATTTATTTATATTTAATTAAACTTTTAAATATTGAAAAGCAATGCACAAATTGTTATAGCAAAATATTTATTTAATTCTTAGTCAAAGAAAATATGTATTAAATATAATAAAATGAATATTTTTTACATTATAATAGTTATTTGTGTATTAAGAGCGCAAAGTGGGACATTGTCGATTGAGAGATTGTTGCCGCGCGACTTAGGAGCGTGGCATTCTCTTGAAATCGACAATGTCCATTTGCGCTCGAAACACACACACAAGATTTTTACTATAGTCGCCACAATGAGTTATCCACCATAACAAATAATAATAAGTTTTACATAGCAGGAAATTTTGTTAAGTTATGTAATGTACCGACAGAGCAACCATATGTCAGATTGACTTGTGAAGGCAATATACGTGTAGGTGACGTCAGCGAGCGTTTTTTCTACTTTGTTGCTCTAGAGCGGCAAAGTAACATTTTGCGTTGACAAAAGAGAGCGCAAAATATTTTTTTATCATTTTCACAGAATATATAAATTCAAATATAATTTTCCAAACAGTCCTTGTTCTTAAATAGCTCTTCACTTATTTACTTTAATATTTGTACTTCAAATTATATTAATATTTGTTCAAAAGAAAAATAAATAATTATTTTGACAAAAAATGTATTCAAAGTTTTTATTATCTGACAAGTTTTTTTAAGTATATCTATACAAATAAGAATACAAATAATTTTAAGAATTGTTGTTTCAAAATATTATTATTGCAACATAATGAGGACCTATTTCTTTATTTTTGAGAAAATTTATATTTTATATACTAGAAATTAGATATTTCTTCTGGTATACTTCGAAAAAAAATTGATTTTTTCATTTAAAAAAATATTTTTATCAGATAATTAATAACTTTTTAGAAATTTCTTATTTTAATCAGATAATAAGATATTTTTAGTAATTTTATTTGAATTAGCAAATTATAAAGATCAAAGAATAAATGAAGATATTAATTATTTCAAATTTTCGTCATATTTTTTTTCCACATTAAATATTTTTTATCAGATATTTAATTAATTTTTCGAAATTTCTTATTTTCGTTTGAAATATATTTTTTATCAGATAATTAATTATTTTTAGTAATTTTACTTGAATTACCAAATTATAAAGATCTAAGAATTAATGCAAATATATAAATGCAGATATTATTTAATATTTTTTTCACATTAAATATTTTTTTATCAGATATTTAATTAATTTTTCGAAATTCCTTATTTTTTTCGTTTCAAATATATATTTTTTTTTCAGATAATTAAATATTTTTAGTAATTTTACTTGAATTACCAAACTATAAAGATCTAAGAATAAATAAAAATATATAAATGCAGATATTATTTAATATTTTTTTCACATTAAATATTTTTTTATCAGATATTTAATTAATTTTTCGAAATTCCTTATTTTTTTCGTTTCAAATATATATTTTTTTTTCAGATAATTAAATATTTTTAGTAATTTTACTTGAATTACCAAACTATAAAGATCTAAGAATAAATAAAAATATATAAATGCAGATATTATTTAATATTTTTTTCACATTAAATATTTTTTTATCAGATATTTAATTAATTTTTCGAAATTCCTTATTTTTTTCGTTTCAAATATATATTTTTTTTTCAGATAATTAAATATTTTTAGTAATTTTACTTGAATTACCAAACTATAAAGATCTAAGAATAAATAAAAATATATAAATGCAGATATTATTTAATATTTTTTTCACATTAAATATTTTTTTATCAGATATTTAATTAATTTTTCGAAATTCCTTATTTTTTTCGTTTCAAATATATATTTTTTTTTCAGATAATTAAATATTTTTAGTAATTTTACTTGAATTACCAAACTATAAAGATCTAAGAATAAATAAAAATATATAAATGCAGATATTATTTAATATTTTTTTCACATTAAATATTTTTTTATCAGATATTTAATTAATTTTTCGAAATTTCTTATTTTTTACGCATCAAATATATTTTTATCAGATAAAAAATTAATCTTTTAGTAGTTTCAAATGAATTATCAAACACATTACGTTCTAAGAATAAATAAAAATAGATAAATACAGTTAATACTATAATTTAAAAAAATATATATTTATAGAAAGCATGCTAGGTGTAATATTTTGTATATAAATAGAAAATTTTCAAATAAAAACAAAAAGTATATACTAATTAGAATAAAAATAAAGTAGAAATTATTAAATATTTCAAATAATAATAAATTATTATATAAACTTATAAATTTTTAAAATAATTGAACTGAAACAAAATATAATTAAATCATAACATATCGTTAACTTATATAACCTAAATAAACTGTTAAATAAATGCAATTATCTTTTGTTGAATTATACAACGATACAGGAAATGCACTTTTGCACCCGTTTGTTTATCCGGCTTGCTAATTTATATAATTTAACATTTAATTATTATTACTGTTTATAGAATATACATAATACATTACTTCGTAGCGATAATTTTTTTGTTAAGAAAGCATTAAAATAGAAAATTTATAATTTGAAAAAATTTATTCATTATTATTGTTCATAAAATCTATGTAATTTGATTTTTGCAGATAAATATTTATGGAAACTTTCATTTCATTAAACTTATTAGTTTTAAATATATATATATATNTTACTTATTTATACTTTTGAACGTATTAAAATATATTTTAACAAATTAAATTTGCATAAACTCGAGGCTTAAACTATAAATTACTTTAAATAATTCTGCTAATAATTCTAATTATTTTACAAATATGTAAAAATATAAAAAAAAAAAAAAAATTGAATCATTGTACATTAAAAAATGTAAAATATTGTTTATGTTATTATATACAACTAAGTTTATATAATATTATGTCTTTTAAAGCAAGTAAATAATACCTTTTTATATAATGCAATTCTTCCTTGTGTTCAAAGGTTAATGAAGTAGATATACATACATAAATTTTAATAAATATATAATATTTACAAACAATACATTCATTTTTATTGATTCTAACAATTCAACAAACCTTTCCATTACTCTCCCTCATTGTTGCACTCATGAAACTGGATCACAATAATAATTAAAAAAATAAATAACACTAAACTTAATAACACTTTACATCACATGAAAAACTTGCTGTGTCTATACTGGCCTAGAGCTCATGAAGCACTACTAAGTTGTGAACACAGTCTCCGAACTCGTAGTGTTACGTACAACTTTGTTTTGTTTGGTTATGTTTTGCACACTCTTCAATCTAAACATTGTACAAAAATGGTTTTACCTTTATCTAGTGCGTGTGCTATTCATATTTAATTGTCTATTGTTGATTATTACTTTGTATAAAAAGAATTTTAATTACATCATTCTTCATATTTAACTGTATTTAACGTTTATTAAAAATATGAGTCGTTAGCGCCAATTATATAATTAATTTTTGAATAAATGTTTGTGTAACCGAAAATTATTAGATATTAATACAGTTATGTTCTTTATTGTTGTCAGTTCCACTATATATTTTATGAATTATTAAACATATGTTTTTAAGTATTCTTATATTATTCAACTTATTTATAGATTTAAAAACGCAAATACATAAACATATATTGTTGTTTATTTTCTATTTTATAGCATTTAAATAAAATATCTTGGTAATAGATTATAATAAGTTAGTTTTTTGTTAAAATAATTATTATTTTCATTATTTTTTAATGAAATATATGTTAGTACATAAAATTAAAAAAAAAATTACATTGTATTTAATTATTTATAAAAATAATAACAAGAAACAACATAATATATTATGAATTTATTTTAATAAATATTTAAATCAATTTAAATTTAAAAATTCTATAGAATATGTCAAATTTAATATAATAGTACATTCTGCAATCAGTTTGGAATTAGGCATAATTCAAAATAGCCACCAGTGCGTAATAATACAGCACAGTTGCGCAAATATAATCTCTCAGTTTTGAAGCTGTATTACAAGCTCAGTATTTCTTAATATAAATCTATTAAAATATATTTATTATTTATTCCCTAATAGTTTAATTCTTTTCATAATTTATACAAATACAAAACTAAAAAGCTGAAAAACCGAAACGCGTTAAAACTTGAAAAATAATATATATTAAATTTAACACATTTGCAGAGCTCATGAAATTAATTAAACATTATTATTGTTTACACAAAACAAATATGTTCAACAAATTTTACTAATTTCTTTTTTATTTTAACTTTAAATATATTCTACGAAGTATTTTCAACATAATAATTTGTTATTGAGACGATATAATCAGAAAAAAAACTATAATGTAGTATAATTTGTTTATCAAGGTTAAATACAATGTTTATATTTGAATCATTATACAGAAGTTTTTGATAGTTAAAAACATGATTATCATTAAAAAAACTGAATAAATAAATATTTCCTTGAACTGTTGAAATAAATGAAAGCAAAAATAGGATTTAAAATTAATATAAAATTGTAATTAGTTAACTTGTCAGAGAATATTTAATTTATATTATTGATTATATGAAATTTGCGGAATTGTTAAATATTTTGACGTCATATAATGATAAAGAAACATATTACACACTTAAAAATACAAGTTAATTACTATATGCGTTAAAATTATCTCCAATATTACTGTAAACCTATGTACATATAACCGTTAGACAATACATATTTTAAACATTTATTAAATTAAAATTTGTTTCATTTAGAATATATTTTATAGAGTATACTTGTAACAACAGGTTCCTGCATAGTTAAATGCACTATTAAACTAAAAAGGACATCCTTTATTTACCCGCAATTTCAAATTGACCAATTAAAACAAATATAATTTCCTTAATACAAAACTATTAATTAATAAATTTATTGATTTTACAAAACCAAATTTAAATATTTATTAATACATTTCATAAAATCTAATCAAGCATCAAATAAATTTGTCATTCAAAATAAATTCATCTAAATACTAATTACATTTAAATTATTCCAAAACTCAAAATTTTAATTGTTACACCGACATCTGTCGGAGGTTTGAGCAACAATAGCGATGTATTGTGCGACTGTCAAAAAATCGAGTGTCAAAACAAGTCAATACATGAAAAATTATCCATTTTTTGGTTATAAATCTTCATAATATTTACAAAAATTGAGTTAAAATGAATTGTGAACAAGTGTGTTTGAAATGGAATAATTTTTCATTTAATATAACAAAAAATATTGATGATTTATGGAAAGATGAGAGTTTAGTAGACGTTTCATTAATTAGTGATGGTCAATGTATCCAAGCGCATAAAGTTATTTTATCTGCATCTAGTCCACTTTTTAAAAGCCTTTTTGCGGTATGATTATTTATTATTTTAACAATAAACGTTAGCAAATATAGCAATTTGTATTTAAAGTTTTATTATTAAAAAAAATGTTTGTAAACATTAGAATTTATATTGATAATTATTGTTTTAGGTAAACCCATGCCAGCATCCAGTAATTATCCTACAAGATGTTAGATTTAGGGAATTAGTATCAATTATAACTTTTATATATAAAGGAGAAGTAAATATTTTAGAAGACAGTTTACCAGCTCTTTTACAAGCTGCAAAAACATTACAAATCAGAGGATTATCTGATTCAGTAGATAAAGATAGTTTAAATCGTTTATATTCTCTACGTAATACAACCAGTGACGTTCCTCAAGAACGACCAACCAAGAAACGAAAATTACAACAAGAGAGCGAATCAAATGAGGAACAAATTACTGAGGAATCAACTCCTGAAATTCCAGAAAATATCATTCCAAAAGAAGAACCAAAATTAGACACATTTTCTACTGATTTTTTAGCGACTGTTAGTGACGATGAAGATGTGAAGACTGAAGATATTGTCTTACATGAAAGAGCGCAAGATATATTACAGACTGACTTAACACAAAATGATGGTATGTTTATTTTTATTTTTTAATTAAACAAAATAAATTTATTTTGTTGCATGATAGCCTATGATATTTAAATTTCTTTTTTGAAAAATGTATTCAAGGTTAGTTTTGAATTGCAAGTGTCAAAATTGTAGCTCCGCCTACTTTTTAAAACCCAGTTGCGTAATTTAGTTTTTTTTTAAATAACTAAATCTGTACAAGTTAAACTCTTTAATATAAGAAAGCCAATAAACAATTATCTAAAAGTAAAAATAATTGTTTACTCTGTTTCAATCAATTGTTTATGAATTAACTGAATTTATAATACACGTAATTTAATATTAAAATATTTTAATACTATGACACTATGAGAAATATGCAATTATTTACTGTTTTTAAATAACCTGCGCAATTTTTTGTATTTTTATTACATAATAATAATTTAAATAAATTACTCGGTTTTATATAAAAACAAAATATTCTAGCGTTTACACCATGTTCAAAAATGTGAATAACAAAATTTCTTGCATTTATTTTTCTTTACTTACGTTATATAATTGTCAAAAGTTGTGAATTTTCTAATTCTAGTTGATTATTAGTTTTTTTGTTTTTGGCTAAAGCCTTTTGTAATTTTATAGATTCTAGAAATTTTTACCTTCTTTATGTAAAAATTTAAAATTATTTATATTAAATTGCTGATTAAAATTTAATAAATATTTTGCCATACAATAGTTTTTTTAGTTATTTTAATTACTTAATTGATCTTAAAATTTAATTTCGAAATGAAATAATTGCAATCAGTTAAATAAATGCCGCTATTTAACATTTAGTTTGAATAACATTTTTTTTATTTGGTGAAAATATAAAAAAAAATTGTTATTAAATTTAGAATAAATTAACTATTTCTTGTTTTTGTTTCTAGAGAGTCAAAATATTAGTTTTTAATATTTCTTTTGATTTAATTTCTTTTATTTAAAATATTATCTATTAATGTTTTGCTATAATCATTATTAAAACCTATTCTATAAATTTTATTTAATGCTGATTCGTAATTTTTATTATTTTCTAGAAAACTGTATTAATGATTGACAATATATTCATGTATTCAATTTACATATTAATGAATTTTCAAGAAAAATCATCTTTTATTAATTTTTTTTTAAAACTAAATTATATACATTTTATTTTCGGCGTATAATCAGAGTATAGTTACTTATTAACACTCTATTTCAAACATACCTTTCTAAAAATTTTATTTAAAAGACCTTGAAACATTTAAGCTTAAAGTTGATGCAAACTGTTCAAGTTTTCATTCGCTAGATAACTAAATTTTAATTTTAAATGTTGGACAACTTGCTTTAAATTCTGAATCCAATCGTACTACCAGCTGTTTAGAGGTCATTCAAAACAACTTTGGAGTATCCGTAGCCAAACTATTTAAATAACTATAAAATAGTTTCTCTAAAAAGTATTTCTTTCATAAATTTGTTGTAATATAATTGATAAAATAATGCATGGCTTAATAGGCACACATGTTGTCGGCAAAAAGATGTACCAACATATGCCTTTCGCAAACCTTCTTCCGTCCCCGGAAGTTCTGCTCCGGTGGTCCCAATCTCGAAGCCTCGATCAATTGGCAATTGATCTCATGAAAAGACTTTTCACGACAGAAGAACGGCTGGTCTGTAATGTTAATGGGAAAATGGGAAAACCTAGATTTCACACAGGGAAAATTTCATTACTTCGAGAAGTGTTATATTATTACAGTGGCCTGACTCCTAACGAATTTGAATTACATTGGAAAAATTGTGTTACAAAAATTGATACATCAAATCGGGGCTTAAAGCGAAACAAAAAACTTAGAACTCAAATGTTTTTTATGGACACGTATTTAGCGAAAACATTCACTTAATAAATGTTTAAATTAAGTTTAAATTTATATTTGATGAACTATAATGCAATATTGTATTTTATTTTTGAGTTTTACTGCTAAAGATTTTAACAAAAATGATGTTTTGTAATTATAAATAAGTTTTAATATTCTCGTAATGTTTAAAGATATCTTATTTTATAAAATTATTTTTTTAAATTTGTTAAATGTTATATTTTTGTAAGGTTATAATAATAAACAACGTTTTAAGTGCAATAATTTTTTATTTGCATTATATTTTATCAAAATAAAAATAGTTGTGAATATATACATGTATTAAAATATTAATTATAAGTATCTATTATATTATATGTTGTTTATATACATAATTATATATATTTTGTTAAATATTTTTGTTTTTTCTTTTAAGAAAATTTTGCCAACAGATACCTCACATCTGGAGTTTACTTGCTTCCCATGTCCATTTTGTAAACGTACATATTCTTAAATAAGGTTACCGTAGAAGACATTTAAAGGCTGTGCACTCCGTAAATTTATCTTGCATTTATTGTGGCCCAAATAAATATTAGAAAAAATTGTGTCTATTTATTTTGTTTCAGAAATAATGTAGATTCTGGTAATTTATAAAAGAACTAATGAAGTAGTTAATTGGGCACTTATTGTTACAGGACTATATGCTTAGTTATTTGTAATGTATTATAGTGTATATGATAATAAATTTTGTATGTACTGCCTTATAATATCTAAGAATAAAATGCAAGTAAAATATTTATATTATATTATTATTATTTTGTTTTTATTTGAGACCCTAACAGATTAATTTCTCGCCTTAAAAAACACCTTATCTGTAAGTTTTCATTGAAATCGTTAAAGCCGTTTTTGAGAAATTATATTTATTTTTTAAACAAAATTTTAATGAAGCAAAATACAATTTTTAGGTAAAATTTCTTTCGACACTAAATTGATAGAATGATGTGAATTATTTTATGGGAAGAGTACTTTAAATATGTTTATTAGTAAATTTTGGTATAAGGAATATTATTCCAGTCTTAGTTTTCTGATTTAAAAACGGTTTTCTTTAATTTTAGCATAAAACTGTGAAAGACACAAGTTTACATTTGCGACTGTATGATGAACGGTAATATAACACTAAGACTATTTGCTAATATACTTTTGTAGTCGTTTAAACACATCTTATTAAAAATTTGTATTTATACCAAAAATCCCCACAGTATATGCCTATTCTAAAAAAGAACCAATCAAAACACAATACATATTACAATATAGACGTATCCAAATTTTTGCAGGACTATATAAAGCAACAATCAGTCCTACCACTATTACCTACCGTTCGTCAAATAAATACAAACGCTAACTTGTGTCTGCTCTGTTTTACGCTGAAATCAGTTAAAATGTCATAAAATTAGAAAATTAAGGCCGAAATGGTATTCTTTATATGAAAAATTAGAAGAATATATAATGCATTTAATTTTGAGGCAAAAATAATGTCCTGTATTATAGTTTTTATTTATTTAAATGTTTTAGAATATTTTATAATTTTTTTTATTATCTATTTAAGTTCGAATATTTCGAATCGGAAATTGAAATTGTTTACATAACCACACTTAAATAAATTCATTTCTATTTATTTCAAGTATTTATTACACATATTTCTAACATAATTACAATTTAGTTTGTTAACAAATAAAGTTTGATTCAAACTAAAATTTGATAAAAATGTCGTAGATACTTAAGTTTTATATGTTGAGTGAATACATTTTTTAAAATAAATATTAATAAGTGTAAATCGAACATATAATGTGAAATGCATTACTATTTTAAGCTAAGAAGGAAATAACACGTAATAGGTAAAGATAAATTACAATTCAGTTTCAATTCCTTCTAACATAATTCCAGGCATCAATTCTGTTGTAATAATTTCAGCAGTTTGTCTATTAATTTTATTTTTCAGAACTTTATTATATGGTAATTCCTCTCTTTCTGGAATTCGTTTTAACGAATCCCTATGAAAATTAGTTTTCCGTAACATTCCTTGAAAATTAAAAGGTGGTTCATCTTCATGAACCCTTTCATTTTTTCGTCCAATCGATTCTAACTCCGTAATCGGGTTAATAGACCTTTTCTTAAGTTTATTCGCCGGAACTGGAGATCGAATAAATTCAAAATCTTGATTTGCACCTTCAAAGTTTTTATCTGCATTTGAATTTGAAGTTGATCTGATTTTTTTCGGGGATATAATAATTTGAGATGCTGGTGTTTGGATTCTACCGATTGCTTTATGCTGTGGTGGATTGTATTTATATGACGATTCTGTTACATTTATTTTACTTGGAAGCGGAACTGTGGTGCTTCGAAATTTAGGAGATTTTACTTTTTCTTGTTCCAAATTTGGTAAATTACTAATTGGGGAAGATGGATCTCTTGAATAAGGCATGTTTATTAAGTATTGGTCAGTTGCACATGGCTGGACGTTTGGAGTTGCAGCTCTTGTATCGGATTTAGTGTAATCTTTAGTTTTCATTTCATTTACAATTGATCGACGCCATGCTAATGGACTATCCCATTGTTCTTGTTCTTCGTCTATATTACCACTGTTAAAATAAAACACAATTAATTCGTGTTTAAACATGATTATTTTTATAAAATAATAAATTACCCTCCCTCGCACATATGCTCTGTATCATAATAAGGAATCTCATCAAAATGAAACGGTAATTTCCAAACAGAAGGTTTCTTTTCTCCTAACCATGAATCAGCTTTGGCACTTGAATCAATTTTATCTAATTCAATTGTTTCATTACATTGTTGAGCTCCATGCATAAGGTTTTGATTAAAAATATGAATCTACAATAAAATTTATATTATATTGAAATATTCATTTTGAATTATTTATATATACTTGTTGAGATAAATTAATTAAATCTTGAAATTTAGCTGAACGATATTGCAGTAAAACTTGGAAAATACTTTTGTTTTTCCATTTTTTTGCAAATGGTTTAATAAATGTTGCAGTTTCACTATCTAATTGTCCTGAGTCTTTGTTTATAAGTGGACCATATTTTTTTCTTACATTATAACCGCGATATGCTAGAAATTATACTTTTATATATTTCAAATTCTAATTTTTTTATTTTATCTTATACCTTTTTGGATTAAAAGAGCTGCTGCAGTTTCAGCACTAATATCTGGAGCAGGCTGAACTATTTTTCGATCTAAAATGTATGTTTATTATTTATTTAATTTCTTAAAAATTTTATTTTCATTTATAAATTTTAAAAAAGAAGCATATCAATAAGACATAAAAATTATGATTGCATCAATAATTTTCATTAAGAGAGAACCCTACCCTGAAGGTTTCAAAAAAAATTTTTTGCGTAAATATTCCTTATAATGTCTAGAATGACCCTCTAAAAGGGTTTATAGATATTCGATGTCATTGCAAAGATACAAGAAGAATTCTGGAGGCCGTAAAATACTTTAACTACAGTACCAAAAATTTTAAACGCGTTTTTCTCGAAACCACATTTTACAAACTGGGTGCCACTTTTTCTCGGGAACCATTCAATCAATAAAATCACTTTAACCTTTATCGGTAATATGTAAAACTGTTTTCTATCGTGAAGCATAATATTTTTTTGATATTTTAATTTTAATTTTTTATAAACAAATTTATAGCATTTTTTTGAAACTGCCGCAATTTTGCGATTTATTCGATTAAAAAAAAAATATATATATATGCTTCACGATAGCCAATTTAAACGATTTTGTTCTACCTTGTTTAAGGACTAATCGCGATGGGCACCCATGAAGGTGCCTTTTTTTGGTGATGACTGACGTTGAAGGTTACCACGGCTTCAAATATTAATATTTTTACTTCAAAAAAATTCTTAATAATAATTAAAATACGTACAACAATATAGTAAGAAACCCTAAATGATTTGATTGTTATTTAATACTTTAAAAAATTCCTGAATATCGCTGCTTTTTAGAGATATCAGGGTGGAGTCCCCCCTTTAATTATTTCTTATTTCCTGATTAATATTATTTTATTTATATTTTGTTTATGATACTTAGAAATAGTTTTTACTGTAACTTTGATAATAAAATACAATAAATAAATAAAAGGATAGAGCAAGGAATAAAAGCAGTTAATTTATTGAAGGAAACAAAACGCAATAAGGTTTGAAAATTCTTTTATTTATTTTGAAAATAATTTTTATAAATTATATGTGAATATTAACTACTAATATGTAACATTTTTTTAAAAGTGAGCTTCAAGGTAAAATAGCAAAGGGCACTACAGAAATTTAAGCATAATACATTTTATTTTGGACAAATATATTTTAATTACACATAAATATTATTTTATAAGCTTATATGAGGTAAAATAGCAAACGAATTACAAGCGCAAAATATATTTTGTTTAGAATATGTAATTATATTCAAATATTTTTTTAATTTGGAGGTTCTACAATGGTAGGTTCAGTACCTGCTTTATTTTGTATTTTTTTAATTTTAGATGCAACATTTCGACGCGCCATGAAAGCTCGCATCATCGATTGTATTTTAATAATTTTTTTAACTTGTGTTTCATACAACCTGAAATGTAAGACATACATTTGAAAACGATTATTTTTTATATAATAATAAATTATAACCTTGATAAATATTCTTCATTATAATATTTTAAAAACACTTTTGACTTTCCAATAAGCCAACCTTCCATTTTCAAACGAATTAACAACAAACGACAATTTTCTTGTGTTATTTCAACATTTTCATCAAAATCAAACGCCAGGAATTTATATCTATAATAAAATAAAACTTTAAAACAAGTTTTATTTTATAAATATTTGTATTTACCGCCTTAAAAATTCAGGGAATGAAATTCTATGTGGAAATCCAAGTTGGCGGGCTAGAGCAGTGTCCATTACAGACATTGCTCGTAGTTGTTGTTTAACTAATTCTGGTTGGAAGCTGTTTGGTTTTTGTGTTAAATCAGTTCGAATACAACGAATAAAATGTGTTCCACCTGATCCTGCACCAACTGATAATTCCCGTAATATTTCCAGGCTAACACAGCGAAATGTGGTTATTGTGGTTCGCATATGTTTTGTTTGGGAATACTGCATTTCTATTCCAGGTTTCTGTGAGTATTAATTGTTTTATATGTATTTTATGTTATTATTAATAGTTTTACATGTGTTATTATAACAAAAAATAAAGATATTTTTAATTTTGTGTTCGTAAACTTCATTTGTTTTACCTTTGTCTTATCTTGTTCAGTAACAAGAGAAGAACTCCATTTGCATTTATCATCCTTTAAATCTTTACAAATCAAATTTCCCGTTTTAGCTAATTTACTCATAAATAATTCGCGTATTATTTGATTGTCTGATAATCGTAATGTTTCAATTATTTCTGGTGATAAGAAATCTCGATTTTTTTGCGACATTTCTCGAATATCGTAATTTACTTTTCCTGTATAATGTGAAAAATAAAATTCGTTATTTCCGGTGATATCTATAAACGGAGATTTGGTGCTTCTTTCAATAGAATCTGCAGGAAATTAATTAAATTGTTTTATGTATATTTACAAGTTTTTATAATTTGTTACCAAGAATATGTTTATAACCATGACCGCTTTTTGAAGCAGCATCAATAAGTGCAAGAAGTCCAGCTGGTTTTCCTAATAATTGATCAACTCCCCTTTTATTATTATAATAAGTTAAACTTGGTGGTGTTATATCTTCTTCTAATTCTTCTAATGCTTCCCACGCAAAAACTCGGTTTATATACAAGTATTGCATTTGTTCATTAAAAGTATTAATTAATAATTGTTCCAAATCATTTCGCTTAAAACATTCGAAGCCGGAATAATCATAAATATTGACTGAATATTTTTCTCCGCTGTTAAAAAAAAATTAATAATTAATTTTTGTATTTTATTTTTTATCAAATAAACTTACCAAATGGCTCTGTGTCGGGCCATTTTATGATTTAAAACATTGACCAACCAGTCAACCATCCTCGCATATAAACAATTAGCAAGCATATCTCTTGCATCTCTTGCTTGATCAGGACTATTTTTCCTCTTAACCGCTGTTCCTTGTTCAACTAAACAATAATTCGTTAAAGCCCAAATAAACTTCTTATTATCAAAACTTAAAAGTTCCGCAATTTTTGAACACGTTTCCGGATTTTCAATTTCCGCTGCATTATCTTCCGATTCATTAAATCGAATTTCGCCTAAATTCAAAATAGCGGCTAATGTTTTGTTAATCGTTTCCAGTTGCTCTTCATTTAAATTAAATGATATTAGATTGTTAGTTAATGTTTCGAATTGTTGGATGTTGTTTTCGGGATTATTGCGGATTTCTTTGATGTTTGAGGATTCTTCTGAGGTTCGGAAATATCTGTAGTTTCTTTCGGATTCTAGTAAGTATTTATTTAGTTGGCCACTTGATTGCATTGCATCGTAGAAATAGTAAAAAATGTGGAAATTTGAATGGGACCTATAGAAAAATAATATTACTTTAAATTTTTTAAAGGTTTCGGTTTTATTTATTTCTTAATGTCAATAATTTACTGGCGCTAAAATAATAAAATATATTTATTACTAACTGGCGCCCGGAACAGGACACTTTATTGGCGTCCCCTCCTCCCTAATAATAAAGGGTTTTAATTTTATTCCAAATTTCCCAATAAATAAATTATTACTTGAACTAAACTTTTGATTTTTGAGTACTAATAATATTATTACCATTTATATTTAATAACAAGAAATGAGAAGGGATTAAAAGGCGTATACTTCTTAATAATAAGAAATTTGAACGAATAATGCCAAAGATAACAAACCAGGAAGCAATATGATTTGTTGCGTATACTTATAAGGCATGTCTAATTTTTATTAAAAACGAACCATTCATGGTAAAGCATGTTACTTCAATTATTTTTGAACCAATAATATACATTATGGGTTGTAATATTTAGTTTCAAACAAAGCATGATAGATGTCACTAGCAATATTATTTTAGTGTTTACTTGTATATTTTTATTGAAGAGTACTTATAAATACGTGTTGATAATATTTTCGTTCATTTTCTTATGGGCGTGGATTATTTTTTAGCAAAACAATGAACCAATCATGTTTAAGCTGTATATTTAAATGGAATATTTGATGTTATATGTATTTCTTTGAAGGGGAATAGTTAAAATTATTTGTTAAGCACATTTTTATGGATAAAATTAAAATATTTATATTTTTAAAGTTTAATATTAATTCCAAAGAATAATATCATTTTATCTACCTAGATATTTCAAATAAACGTTCACTACACTGCTAAAATTTTTTGTAGAATTAAATTTTTTTTCAAAACAAAAGATGAGTAAAATTACAAATTAGTGTATATTAATACTAAATTAAAATACAATGTAAGTAATTTTTCAATACATGTGAGGAACCCTATTAAGATGAATTTTGATTTTACAAAAACGGTACACGCATTGTAATTTCACTGAAACATTGATCAATATCCCATAAATAGCTTCTCAGATTTACAAACATTACTTGTAATT
>NEEE01003955.1:336484-352688 GCA_002278615.1 Pogonus chalceus
TTTTGAATAATAACTTTGAAGTATTCATTTTATTTAAAAATTTAAATTAAAATACCCGTCTAATATAAATAAAAAAATAGTTTTTTTGTGTTGTTTTAAATCTCGATTTTTATCTACCCTGGTTTGTAGCCCGTATTTTAAAAATTTTTAATTATACATTTTTTAAGTAATTATAATAATTTAAGACGAAATGCAATTGTTTTAAAGATGAATACAGACTTCAAGAATCTATAATCAACAGTTTTATTATTAAAATTAATAGTTTAATTCAAGATTTTATAATTTGTATGTGTAAATGCATATAAAATAAAATACATATATAACTACATATTTGCTTCTAAAATATCATAATCTTTAACAAATTTAATTTCATAACCTTAAATTAATATCACCCTTGTCTAACACTCCACAACGACATAATAAATTATTCATATGCAATTATTTAAAAATAAAAACAACCATTAGTTTCAATAGACATAAATCATCTTCACAGTAATTTGAATATTATTAAAGTAGCGCCCCTTTCCGCAAATAATTTACATTAAATTCATATGAAATGAATATAGATTAGTGCAATAAAATATCCAGAATAACATCACATCAGATTGAAACAATTTTCTCGCCGCCTCATAGCAATCCTGATGTATACGGCGGTAATTTGTTCGCGTACAAATTTCAAATGAGCACGGTAATCTGTTAATCAACATTGCCAATGCGTACAGGAATTTACATGACGACAATTTGTGATTTGTGATTTGATCATATTTGGAAAGTTGTCTAATGATTCTTATCAATTTTATGGATATTGGTTAAATGATGTTTTTATTCATTTATTAATATTTTTTTTTTCGTATTTGTTTGATAACATTACAACATTATTATAGTAATATTACTAAATATTTTTTAAGAGTTAGTTTACCAATTTCACATTACATGTATAGTAATTTTACAAAACGGTACATAACTAATAAATTCTGTAATATAAGAGCAAAGTATTGTAAATTTATAAAGCATTTGAGGGTCTAATAGTTTAATTACTTTCAAATATGGTTTTGTAATTAATTAAAAAATGTTGAAATTTACAATAAGTTCATTGTAATATGAATTACAATATTAACTCGTGATTTTCCAAAAAATTATACCAAATTAAATTACAAGTAATGTTTGTAAATCTGAGAAACTTTTTATGGGATATCGATCAATGTTCCAGTGAAATTATTACGCGTATACCGTTTTTACATAAAGATTATAAAATCACAACTCAACTTAAATTTTTATTTAAATCTTTGTCCAGAAAAAAATTGAAATGTTATGCAAGGAATATTAATAATTTATTTTATAAAACTATTGTTATAACTATTTATTTTTTTAAATTATATTCATTAGAATCTCTAATGAATGTTTAAAAAAAATGTGTAAATGCAATAATATCCATGAAAATAAATATTAAAAGAAAAAAAAAAGTCATTAGATTTAAGAAATATAAATAATTAGTTTCTTATAACATTGCATAGACATATTAGCAATAAATATTACAGAAGTAATAACAAATAATAATAGCAAAAACAGAGCATTATGAGAAGAAGAAAAAGCATTAGTTCTGTTAATATGCTATCGAGGTTGTAAAACATGGGACCACCGGTGTTAGCATCACAAAAACCTGTAAACAATTTCAACTTTATGAGCATTTTAAATAATCTAAAAATCCATTTTTCTTGTATATTTTTATGACACCTTTTGTTGTTGTTAAGGCCACCCGCCTGTGCCGACATCAGCATACTCAGCAATTATCGACTCAAATGCAAAAAGCATAAATGATTTTACCGGCTGACAACTGCGTCAAAAGAAACATCTTATTGAATATGCTACTGATTTATATTTTAAAGAACTATACACTCTTCTATTATGCTTTATTTTTCATTCTTCCTTCAAGTTAAATATTTTTTTATAAGTTTGTTTTATTATTTTTATTGAAATTTATTTCTTTGAACAAGTTTTTTAATGGAATGAAATGTTAAGCAATTATTCAGGTATGATGCTATGTTTTTATAAATGTATTCTTGTAAACATTTTTATAAATGTTATTTTAAGATAATCTTTTCAATTAGTTCATAAAATAAAGGTAACAGTTAGTTTCTTAAGATACAAATGAACTTCATTGTATAACTAAGATGGAGTATTTGATTTAGATACAATTTCTATTTTTACATGTTTTATTGTAAATTTTGTTAGTACGTATTTTAATTGTGAAGGTTAATAATCTTAGTTTATCACTTTATTTAAAAATATGGTTAAAAATAGATATCAGAAAATTTGTAATCTTTAGTAATTTTTCATCTCGAAACATGAAAAAATTTGAAAAATATAAGAATTTGTTAAATTTGTTGAAGTCTGCAGTGTAATATAAATAGAATTGTTGCTTTGAAGGGCCCATAAAAATGAGTTTGTCATTTGTAAAATTTATACTAAGAGAAAATGGACAAAATCAAGGCTAAATATAATAAAAAACTAATATAGTAAATACCAAAAAGACTAAAAATTTTTATCAAGACTCTCGATCAAAGTGAAATATTGTTTCAAACTTATCAAATATTTTGTTACTTTCTAAAAAAATCAATATTAATTTTGTTTTTTATAATAATTTAAACTTTGCAAAATATTAATAAAAATAATAGAAATGTTTTGCATCATACTTGTTTGTACCTGATATGATATAAAAATGAATTAAAAGCTAGTATAAATCTGAAACTAATTAGCTGTAGTCATGCATAGCTAAAAAATGAAACAATAAAACAGAAAGATCGCTTCCTTACATTCACAAACGAAAGAACAAAAACTTGAATGACTCCAAAAAACCATCGAACCATAAAAATTCCAACGCATAAACCAACCTATAACCATCATAAACCATCTTTATTCTCATAAGAGTCAGGTGTGTGGGCCAGCACCTATAGCTCTTTGCGCTGGACAGGAACACCGCTCTCTTGGCAACAATAGCCTTTCTAAGGCGGTCCTTATCAGATAGGCCCCTGTAGGCGGAGCATAGTCCTCCCACGAAGAGGGGTTTGGAAGGGGGGCCCACCCACCGGGCGGCTGACCCACCGGCCAATTACGGTTCCGACACCTTAACTTTTCGTTGCTCGTCATCATTACTTCGTCAGGTTTTCAAGGAGCTTTCGAAAAATACTCTTACATCGCATTAAGATATTCGAATTAATTTTAACTTAATTATATGACAACATGACAGCTTTTGTGCTCTCTGAAGAAGTTGATGGCTATTGTCTTGTAAATTTAAAGATATTAAACAGAATGCCTTGCAAATTCAAGATATTATTTAGAATTATTTAAATGTGATAATTTATTCGTGTTTGTATATAATTATTAAAAATATTTGATTAAAAAAAAAAAAAAAAAACATGTATTTAAGAAAATATTGGTTGGAATATACAAATATTTATAGAATTTCTTGTAAATAATATGTGGGTTTTGTAGCAAATATTTCTTTAACAAAGAAGTTTTTGTTCAAATCTTTGAAAGTATTTTGTTAATAAGTATTCAGTCGTTATTAGAAATATTTGAATAAGTAATTTTAACTTTTTGAGAGATTCTACAATTAGTATATGTGTTTATTAAAATAGTTTTGAGCTTTAATGGATTATAATATCTTTAAAATAATTTTAGCTATTTAATAACCCTTTAAGAACAATTTCCGAGATAATTTGGGCGCAACTGTATAGTTTAAAAAAACCGCACCCGAGATAACTTAAATTTATATTGTTTCAATTATGTTACTACCCGAAATACTTCAAGAAGAAAATAAAACTAATATATTATTTAGTTAAATTAGAATATGTTAGACCACTACTTACCTAATTTATTTTATATAATTTAGTAACATTCTATAAAATATACATTTTTTTGAAAAAAATTTCTCGTTTAGAAATGAAAACAAATTTTCTTGTGCTGTTTTAAAATTTTATGAACGAGTTGTTATATTATTTTGTTTCTAAGATAAGTAATGAAATTNTGTTTTAAAATTTTATGAACGAGTTGTTATATTATTTTATTTCTAAGATAAGTAATGAAATTCTTTTAATTATATTTTTGACATACGTTATTGCAATTTAGTGATTTCGAAATCAGATTATCAACATGTTTAAGCGTGCGTATCTAAATCGATTTTAAATTAAGTTCATTGTTTTATCATTTACTAATGTAACTGATAACCGTAAAAAGAGAAACAAATAAACAACAGGTAACACTGAGTATGTATGTGTATCCAAAAATAAATGAATATGCGAACATGTTCAAAATGGTTTCTGATAATAAAATATAATTAGTATTTGAATTTTTGAAATAATTTTATAATAACAGGAAAATTTATATTAATAATTTATATAATATAGTTAATATTGTACCATAGAAATGATAATCTATAACATTTATTACATCTGCTATAACATTTATTATAAAATAATTGAAAGCAAGATAAAAAATGTGTATTAATTGATCTTACTTAATATTAATTGCTTTCAAATGAATCCATAAATGTACTGACATTTGTTAAAACATTTTGAACACTAAACAAAAATAAATTAAATCTGTTTTGTTTAAAATAAAATAAAATAATTTAATTTTCATCAATATTTTATCAATAATTTGAAATAATTATGCTATTAAGCAGAAACTTTATAAATACACATATCTTATAAAATAATATCTCAAAAACAGACCATTTTTAGCAATAATTACTAGAATATAGTCCAGCTATTTTTAGCGACTTTCAACATTATAGTTTTTTGCAAAAGTCTCACGAAATAATTCCACTAATTACCTGAAACTTTAGATATACACGTTTCATAATGTTTCTAATCGATTTCTACCACAAAATAGGACATTTTTGGTAAAAATCACTGAACTATAGTCCAGCTATCTTAAGCAATTTTAAAAATTTCAGTTTTTTTGCAAAAATCTTATAAAATAATTGCGCTATTAAGCTGAAACGTATTATAATATTCCTAATCGATCCATATCCTAGAAATAACATTTCTAATATAAGCAATTTTTGTTTTTTTTGTAAAAATCTTGCGAAATAATTGCGCTATTTAGCTGAAATTTTGATAATATACGTTCTTAATCGACTCCTAATCTTAGAAATAATACTTCAAATGCAAAAATGCGCATAAAATTTGAATTTCCAATAATAAAGATAATATAAATAATTTTAAAATTGTACATAAAGTAAGCTAGAGGAAATAAAAAATCTAATGCATAAACAACTGGAACTAAAAAAACTAACTTCTTCCAAAAATTAATAACATATTTCCATATACATAGATGTAAGAACATTTATAATTTACTTTTCCGAAGACGATAAAAATTTTGAAATAAAATCAAATGATTTATTTTAATAATAGTTCATGTTTAATTCTACTCTAAAATATTTCAGTGATTTAAAATTTAAGAGAGAGTTACGGCAATTTTGAACGCATTAAATAAATAATAAAAAATGTAAATTCGACGGTAATGAATAACAATAAAATGGAATATCGATATGAAAGTATGATTATATGAGAATATAAATATATAAATATGTGGGCATCACATCATATTTATACAGACAGAAGCAAAAGTAATGTAATATGTTACGCTGTTAATTTTAGTATGTAAGTAATATAATGGTAAACAAAACACTAGCTGCTAGCATTACAAAACCATAATTATAAATTACAATTTGCCGTCATGTGTGTAATTTATGGAAATATTGCAATTCGCTCCACAAAATTATACAAATCCACAACTGATAATTGTGACGAATTTGCACACAGAATACAGATTATTGCGCGTATTATATTTATACATATCAGTTCAATTAAACTTTCATTTATTATATTATTAAACATATTGGTAGAATCGTATAAATTTTATTGCCCTCTTAAAATCTTTAAAAACTATAAAAGATATAAAATTCTTTACTTAAAATTTACGAATAAACTTTTATTTTATGTTTACGTGAATATTTAGATTAAATTCTTTAATTAAATAAATGGAGCAATATTGTTGTGGTAAAAGTTTCGGCATGTTTGAGAAATATTTTAGAATCCCTTTTATCTTGAAATTTTATTACGGAATAAAAATTGTTTACAAGAAATTTTAAATTTCGCTTAAATTCTTCTTGGTTTTGTTTTGCGTTTGTTTTCCAGTCACATAAAACCTTTATTTATTACTTTTTCAATTAAATTTAAGGTTATTTTATCATTTAAACTAATAAATATTATTTTGACACTTTTAAAACATTTGAAATATAGGTACAAATTCTTATAAATACTAAATATAAACTTGTAAAATGAGAAAAAAGTAATTGAATTATACGTCTAACTTCAATAAAAGCCTGTTGAAACGCGTTCGTATAAGTTACACGGTTGTTCTGCCAAGCGTTAAAAAAATTCTTAAAGATTTAAATCGTTTTCTCAAGGTTTGAAAATGATAAAGAAGATCCCAAGATGGGTATCGTTACTGTATCTTTTGTGCTAGAATAATATATTTAAGTAAGTATTAGTTTAGCACGAGATGAAGATGAAGCTAAAACGCTTTTGAAAAAGATCTTTGCTCTTTCATGTTCTTTAAGGTTTGCGTCCGCTACTGTAATCTCTTTAAGAGCCCAACACAAAGGGCATAATTACCGTTTACATGACAGTAAACACATGGATTTCTTTTATTTATCGTTCGCGCATGCGTTAAATTCCAATCCTGAGAATTTTTTCTTTGGAATTCTGATTATTAAATTGTTCTTTTCGGCATATTTTTGAATAGTTTTCAAATTGAAGCAAATTTTATTTGTAAATTAATTAATTCTAATTAAACATTTTAAATTATAATTCAAAAAAGCAACCAACACATCTAAGATGTTCTACTGGTCAAGAAGACTGGTTAAAATAATATTTTTCATTGAAACAATAAACAGTATAAAATCATTGTTAATTTCAAGGCTTCTTTGATCATTTCCACTAAGTAATTAAGTACAATTATTGAGTTTATGTTTGTAACCTTCTATGTAACATGATAATTAAAAAGCCAATCAAATAACTAATATATAAATGTTGATTTCTTTATAGACACATATGTAGGTATGTGTTAATTTTTTTGTTATTTATATTATAGTGTATGAAATTGGGGCGATTGGTGTTGTGAGAATATATTGTGAAATAATCATGAAATTACGACGTAAAAGGTGTAATTGCGTTGTAATTGATTCATATTACCTTATTGAACATTGATATTTCAATACATGTGTGTTTAAATAAACATTTCAAACTATTTATATTGGTTTTCTTGGTAATAAATCTTTTCAAACAGGGTCGGATTGATTATTTTATTATTTTTATTTACATAATATTTAAATATTTTCTACAATGTATATTTTTTTATTTGTATTAAATCTATACTTAAAAAATATAGTTAAATTATGAATTTTAATTGTTTCGTTTTTATTTATATAATAAATTGACTTATCAGTTTAAATATAAAATTTTTATTTAGAGTATATGTAATTTTTAGGATTTTTTAAATTAAAATTGTTAACTAAAAGAATGCCAGCAAACTTACTGTTCAGCAATCGTCACAAGTGATGACAAATTCTAACAAGTTATAATCTTATATTTCTTAAATAAAGCCCCTATCGTTAACGATTAATCATAAAGTACTTTTTATAAGAATCGAACCGTGACACTATTGTTTAATTTTTTGCGATATCATTTCTTTGCAAAGAGCTAGAGCTTTGAAAGCTGTAATTTTTTGCAAAACTTTTATTTTATTAATAAAAATATTAGAAAAACGGTAAGAAAAATAAAAAAATCACAAATATAAAAAACTTCACGTCACATTATTAAAAAAAAAAAAAGAATTTTTTTCTTATTTATTTATGTTATTTATTTATCATTGAAAAAAATATTAACAAAATAACTGAATTAATATAATTATGAAGTTTTTAAATAAAATTTCATTTAGTACTGATATAACGACCATCGGTTATTACGACTGCTTTGTTGTACCCATTTTCCGCTGTTTTAAGTAGTACCACCGTACTACTATTTATTTATTTGTTTAATTATATCTGCTATAATTATTTTTCAATTTTTTATTAAATAAATTTGTGAATTATTCATGAAATTATATTATTGATAAACATTTTATATTACCTAATTATTATTCATTAATTAGAAATGTTAATTATTACTATCATTTAAAAAAACTTAAAAACATATTTTTGAAAAAATCTTTACAGAATGAATGATTTCATGAAATAATTAATTAATAAATATATTATTTCTATTACAATACAAATATAATTGTTAATTGGTAATCAATATAAATAATTATTGTTTTATGCACATTAAAAAAGCTTCACGTATCATTTAACCCTTGAAAAACTCTTGGGTAGCTGTAATCTTTATTTATCAGAGTAGATAAAAATGGTGATTTTTAAATCATGTTTTTAAGTACGTAAAAACGAGTATTTTTAATTAAATTTTTGAATATTATGAATTCTCCAAACTTATTATTCAAATATATACAAAAGTTTGATTGTATGAGATAAATAAGGACCAAATAAGGATATAATATTGAAAATTATAAAATCACTTTTATGCGCCACTTTGTCTTCAATTTCTGTTGAGCGAGTTTTTNTAAATTTAATTTATTTTGATTTAAATCAATGATTTTTTTTTAAATAATCACTTGATTTAAATCATGATTTAAATCATTATTTAAATCAATTTTACTTTGATCTCTCAACCCTGTTATTTATTGATATTTCTACTATAAATATTTTGGATAGCATATTGAAAATTATAATTAATAATGAAATTTGAAGAACATAAAATTTTTTAAAAGATTGCAGTAAAATTAATAAAATATTTCATCATGGTATTGAAATTTTAAATTGTATATATTTGCATTTTTTGCTAATTATTTAATTTGTTTATAAATAAAACAAGCAGTAACATTAACTAAGTTAATTTTTATATAATTTTTATTTGAATTAAATAAAAATATTTGGTTATTTCAAAATGTACATTCAGTAAATTACAAATATACGAGTATCTATATTTTGTTCAGGTACTTAACCAAGTTTAAACAAGCGCTAGCAGTAATTCCAATATTTAAATTTCGCGTTATGACCCGAAATACGCACAAAAAATTTAAAATAATCGTTTATTATAAATATTTTCAATATAATAAAAATATTATACAAGTAGATCGCTTTAAAATGTATACATACTAGAAGAATTTCATAAGAAAACTAATAAAATTGTCTAAATAAATAAATTCCTGACTAAATTTACAAAACACTTTATTTATTTTCCTTTAGATTATGTTCAAATTCTCTCATAAAATCAAAAATTTCAACATCGTAAATTTTAAATATATACTACATCGTAGAATGTTGTTATAATTATAGTTTAGTATAAAATTATGCATTTAAGTTTTTACTAAGGAATGAAAAATGCTTCATTTTTATTTATTTAAAAATTAAATTAAAAAACTAATACGTGAATTTCACACACTTGAAGATAATAATAATTAAAATTTATTAATATATTAGTAAGCAACCGATTTTGTTTCAGTGTGAAGATGTTCGCGTTTTGTTTCGGCATTGTTTTAACTCGTCTTGGTTGAAGATTGCCATGAAATTGCACATTGTCCCCCGTTAAACCCGCGCGATTCACTTTTGTTCCCACGCCTGCTGACCACATTTCTCCCACCGACTTCTTTTATTTGATTATTTCAGTGCACATCAATTTTTAAATAAACTTTATTGCTTAATAACTTTATTTCTTTATTGACTTTATATTTACACTAGTTTTAATTAATTAGATATTAGAAATTTCTCTTCAAAGATATCTAGATCATTTTGTTTCCTAATCAAATGAAGATTTCATTCGAAATTCAATCTCAGACAAGTTTTAACTTACCTGGTTTATTATACGCAAATTAAATTAACTCAACTAGAAAATTAATATTATCCTAGAAGTTTTAAAAGCGACAAAATAGTCAACCTTCTTATAACACGGTTCCCATATAACTCGATTCTCATAAACGAGATACACCAGTATTTCAACAATAACTTTTCCTAGCTTTAATTTCCAATATATTCTCTGTTGTATTTATAAAGAGGTGAGTGAATATTAAAAAATATTTTTGAAGATACAGAAATTAATTTGTTTTTGATAAAAATTTGGTAATTATTTGTAAAATAAAACCACAAAATCAAAAATTTACCATTGGACTCATCCGCGTACCAACTGCATTCTTTACCAATTAACGGTAAAAACAAAATTGCAAGTAATTTATTAAGACACTGTATCCTAAAAACAAAGTAACATAAAATTTTTTTTTGATGAACCCTATAAATCGAATTTTTCGAAGTTTAAAAATGAAAATCACTTCAAATTATGCATTTTAATTTTATGTGAGTTGATTTTGAAATGAATTTCGTAAGAAATTAAAATGTCTTGTATATATGGTGTTTCTATATGCGTAGACATGTGTTTTTCTCGAAGGTGAGTTGCAGCAGAATGTCCAGGTGTGAGAGAGGGAGGAGCACGACGTCGGCGCATCTGGGGCCCATCGTGACGTCACGTGCAGGACCTCACACGCCGACCGGCATAAATTATGTTTTTTATATTCGAGCCTGAAGCAATAGCGACCTGCTGCGATGGTCAGCCTTCAATTATTATCATTTATTGGAAATTAAAATGTTACTATCAACGGAGCTGGTGTTGGTGTTGGTATTGGAGATTCAAATATTTTCTCTACAAATCGTATTACCTAAAAATAATTACTCTATCTTTTCAAATACAAATACTGAAATTAAATATTAAATATTTTATATCCTACAATTAAAGAAACTATCATTTAATCAATAAAAAATAATTAGTTCTATTTCCTATTCAGAAACTTAAACTAGATTTGAATAAATGTATATTAGAAAATATGCCCTGTAGACATTTCACATATTCCTGTAGTAGTTAAGAAATAATTAAGAAGAACATGACTGCATTTGACATGCCGTAACAATTAAATATGAAATGTTATTTGAAAGGAATTTTGAAGAAATTAATTTTAACACTTTACATGTAAAGACTGGCAGTTGTAGCTGTGGTGTTAATAAGATCAAACAATTATTTTATTTATGGATTTTAACTTGTTGAATTTATTAACTTAAAATGGAAAATCAAATTGGACAGGGTTTCTTTTTAAAAATTCTTGAATTTGAGATTCATTATTTTGTTTCTCAAATATATTTACTTCTTTTTTATAATTAAATAGAAAATAATTAATTTTTATCGTTTGTACATTAATAATTCTTATTTGTTTNTTATAAATTTCAACAAAAGTAAATAATTTATGTAAGTTCTAATTTGTCATTATAAGAAGAATATTTTTTAATGGATCAAAATAAATTAAATTGTTCTATATTTTCAATAAATAGAACCAAGCTTGGACTGTAATTAAAATTTCAGGAGTGCTTCTTCAGCTAATTTTTAGCCTTTTTTTAGATATAAAGATGGCTACTGATGTGAAACTTGAAACTTAAAAATAATATAATATACAGGTATAAAGAAAAAACTAATTGAATTAAAGGTTATCGATAAAAAGGATTTAATATGAGGGGTGCTGCAGTTTTACAGTGCATTCTTATCAACTATTCCTGAATAGAACAGTTATTTTTACTTAAAGTTTGAATTTAAAAAAAAATCATATTTCGTTTATTTATTGAATTTATAAAATAATTAATATATTATTAATTATTTAAATGAGTATTCTTAATTAATAAATTGAATCATTTACCAATTTTTTGAGATGTAAATAATACATACAAAAAAACCTTTCAAATTATCCTGATATGTTTTCTTTTGCTCAATATCTAAACATTAGCTTTAAAACTACAATGACACATGAAGCCATTGAAATATATAAATATTTGTAAAATTCTAATAGATAAAATAACCGAATAGAAAATCTTGGCGCATTTTATAACAATTTAATGAAAATTATAAATTATTTTTAAATTATTTAAAATATTTTTTATATTAATTAAGGCAGTGAATAAAAAGAATAATAATTATGTTTTATTTCTTGGGTACAATATAATTAAACAATTAATCTTTATTTAAATATGATATATTTATTAAAATATTAATCATAATTAATGTTATTGTATAATTTATCGATTTTATAAAAAATTTCTCAAATAATTGTTATTAATACGTGAAGATTTTCATAATTAATAAAACAAAAGGACCTTTTCTTAATTTTTTTAAACTCCAAAATGTAAATTTCAACCAATTATCATTTTATTTAAATTATTAAAATATTTGAATGAGCGCTATGTAATAAATTAAAATTTTTCATAGAACAATAATATGAATATAAAAACTATAAAATGCATGTTAGGCAAAACCACAACGAAAAATGAAGATAATTATCATACATAGTCTTTGCTGTAGGTAGGTTTATTTTACATGCATTAAAAAAATATAAATCAAAGTTTATATATTCAATAAAATGTAAATGATTAATATATCATTCAGATAGACATTTAAAAATATTTATAAAGACATTTTTACCTGTTTTGCGTCATCGTGAACAGTGCACCTGGCTGCTAATTCTATGGTAATAGATGATTAAGATCTATGAAAACCACATATAGTTTATAATTACCTCGGAGATTCAGTAACGTGCGGTTTCGCGGTCATGTAATGAACTGCTAGTTTAGATTCTGTGTTTCATGAAAACCACAGCGATGCTGTGAATAAACAATGTTTCCATGTTATTCTCGATTGTTTAGCATCCATTGTATTTCCTCTCTACTGGCATCTGTGCATCGTAAACTCAGGAATGCTTTCAGTTATTTCAGACAGTTTGTAAATTAATCATTTTTCGTTGGTATTATTATCATTTGGGGAATTTTACAGTGAATCATTTTAATACTAATTAAATTTTACTATTTTACATTATTAAATATTTCTAAATACTTACTTAACTATTTCATTGTTAAATACATAAACTACATACTTATATATGGAATAAATTTAAAAAGTTAGCCTTACATTTTTGTAAGACTGCGTTGATGACAGGATTTCACAAATAAATCTATAAATATTGTATAGAAACTAATCGTTTTCAAGATATTTGCAATTTAAGAAATCTTATTTTATTTTTATTATTTTTTAATTGAAAATTAAGTAAATATCAGTAACTTGAAAATAAGAAAAATATTGAAATTCAATCACAGCCAGGAAATCTTCTTAATATTTGCGTAATTTTAATGAAAATTGAACGTTTTTAGTAAAATTTTAAAAATAAAAAATTGTAATTGTTATATATATATAAAAAAAAAAATTAGACTTATTTTATTAAATGTTTAATTTAATTAGCTTATCAGCTTCATTTTGATTATTTATTATTCATATCATTTTATAAAAATCTTGGAATTTTTATGAAATTATCTTAAAAATTGTATGTTTTATAGCGATATTTCGAAAAACGAAAATTTTCTTAGAGGTATTACCTAAAATTTTGATTTCATTACATTATTGACTTCATTAAGATAACCTAACCTATAATTATAGTAACGAAATTAATCCTTTTAAATATATTTGCCATGTACAAAAGTCTTACAAAAAAATTTAACAATAATATTGAAATTCCAAAAAAAAATTGTCGACTTTTTGTCTCATTTATTAAAAAAATATGATTTTTTTATGAAAATAATTTTAAATAATCTCTTTTAATAGCGTTATTATGAAAAATTAAAAATTTTCTAAAGAGATAAAGCTATGACATAATTTTGAAAGCTATTTCCTCAGATTTGAGATTTTATTAGCTAGTTGATTCCATTTTGAAAATATTCTTAATATAAACTAGCCATTCTTAAACTATTTGCAATTTAAGTTTTGTAATTTATCTCAATAACTTTGTTTTATATTTAAATTACTTGAAATTATCTCTCTATTACAAAGGAAAATATTTTTATTTTTTCATTTACTTCATTTATAATTAAAAACTAATGTTTTTTATTAAAAAAAAGTTCTAAATTACGTGTATGATAAAAAAAAATCTAATTTAATAAACAGAAATTAATAGATATATGTATTAAGTGCTGATAAAAAATAAGTAGTTCTAAATGAATAGAAGAAATTTAATATTGACGTATAACAAAGAAAAACAAATATAAATATAATGAAATAATTGGAATGTGATTGTAAGGTGTAGTTCTAATTGTATCTTAAAGTTTAATGGGATCCAAATTCCATCGAAAAATTTCTTTCATTTTGATTGACATGTAAATCATGGCATGCTATTTCACTTGGCGTGTGAAACCAAAGAAGCAATCACACCATTCTGCCCACTGATTACAGGGTCCATGCATCCATGCACGGGCGTGAGATGGGCAAAAGGCACCTCACTGATGGCTTCATTGCCACTTCTTCTCATGGATTCTCAAAAATTTCATGCATTACTATTCTAGGTATTAAAATGAATCTACTGCATGCGTAATATTGTGAAACATTTAGAAATCAGTGTTCAAGGACCTCCAACGAAACGCTTCCCAAATTAGTTCTTCGTGCGATCAACGCTTTGTTTCTGTCGGTAACTTTTCTTCTTTGTTACACTCATGATTTTTGTGCTTACCCCGGACAAGGATAGACATAGAAGGCCTTAATTGATTGTGCTTATAGGTGTTGTGAAGGGAATGCCGCCTACCATGCCGTTCCAATGCAGTTCCCATGGTTGAAGATGGTCATATCAACGGCACGGACTGCTTGTTGTTCTGTGCGCTGTGAAGATGAGAAAATCGCCGCATCGTTGGCCGTTGTTACATTCTTTTCATGGGGACTATTAAACAATTTGTTCATATTCGATTAGGCTAACAGGTCCCGATCGGTCCATGATGCGTTTTGTCTTTCAACTTTTAGCTTCTTTTCTTTTACATATATACAGGCGCAATCATTTATTTATCTTTTTCTTTTTCATCTTATATATTTATTAATATTCAAGCGGTCACGTGGGATTGAATTGACTTCTCTGAATATATTTTTGGTCATAAAATTGTTCATTATTTATCTTTAGTAGTCTGTCATAAGTTCATTATGTACACAAATAATTTTTTTCCACCCTTCAAAGAACTTATTTCTTGATCTCACCAAACTTTTTGATTTTACTTTATGTATAGCTAAAATTTGTGTCACCAAATTGTTTTTTTTTTTATCAAAAATAATGTGTCCATGTAGAACTAATCTAAAAAGATAAACCCAGACGACAGATGGTAAAACTGCTGTATTTTTTATAACATGATCTTGCCAAACTTTGACTTTATAGTTTTGATTTTATTTTAGAATTAACCGCAATTTTTTTCAACATATAGTTTCCCAATCTATGGATAATGCGTTTTGATATAAGGAATAATTTTTTTTTTTTATAATTACTCCTTTAAATCTTAAAATATTATGCGCGCTTGATTGGAGGTTAAATATTACGAGTTAATTCTTAGCAAAAAAAAAAAAAATTGCTCAAATTATATTATAAAATTATGAAAATGTTGAGTGTACGGCCCTGTAGAATGATAAAACCTCAATTTCATAAAATATATAGTGTCGAAGCTACTGCACGAGTTAATTTCCATTAAGCATATTTTGGATGGTCATCCACAGATACATATATGGGCTGAACCTTATTCTGAACCTTTGATTATATTGTTAATTAGTTATTATTTGAATCGCGCTTGTTCCATTAGCACAGCCAACCTGTTTTTGCTATTAATGAATGTATTAATTAATTTTGTCAACATGTGTTCACGTTCATCTTCATCTGATTCTCGTCGTATCACGCATCAAATGTGAAACTGATGCCATTAAGAACATCAGATACTGATATTGGTCGGTTTTGTTTGGTATGTATCTATGTTATTCCAGCTATGAAATATGCAAGGTATTTTTCAATTGATTGCTTGGAGAATATTCATGTTGCTTTTGTTTTTCTTTTGCTATATAGTAATTATAATTTTCTTTTATTTGTTTTTTGTATTTTTATAACTTTATAATTATTAAAGTAAAAAATATAAAAAACATTGAATATGACAAGTTTTGAAGTATATTACATTATTCAATATACTTTTTTGCTTTTATTTAATTTTTTT
>NEEE01003955.1:380036-400978 GCA_002278615.1 Pogonus chalceus
AAGTAACATTTTATAAAATTTGGACAGCGAGCGTTTTTTCTACTTTGTCGCCCTAGAGCGGTAAAGTACCATTTTGCGCTCACAATAGAGGACTCAAAACGCCTACTTTGTATAGCGACTGTAGAAAAATTTAATTTATGTTGTATTTACTTATTAACAGTGCAATTTGATAAAGATTTTATCATATATTTATAATATAAATTAAATTTTAAGCTCTTATTCATCAATATTAACAAATTGAATAAGATATTTAATAAATATATTTTTCCTAATATAAACAATTCATGGGATCAAACCATCACTTTACTCTCTTAATGGATTGATAATTTTTCTCAATTTTATTATGCTATTTTAGTATTGTTTTCATTTTATTTAAAGAAATATTAAAATATTTAAAACATTTATTCTATATTACGATATATAAAATTATATTTTGCATTATTTATAGGTACAATTTGTGGATTAAAGTATCACTTTACTCTCTTCAAGCATTAATTTTAATTCTTTTATTTTATCTGGCTCTGTTTTCGTTTTATTTGAAGAAATATTAAAGTATAAATTAAATTTAGAGCATTTATGCTTGCACATTAAGCATTATAAAAAAATATATTTCAAAATATATACAATCCATAAGATTAAACCATCACTTTACTTTCTTAATGGATTAATAATTGTTCTTATTTTATTATCCAATGTTTTCATTTTATTTGAAGAAACATTAAAAGTATAAATTATATTTATAGCACTTATCCATCTATAATATAAACAATTTTTGAGATTAAACCATTACTTTACTTCCTAGATGCGTAAATAACTATTATATTGATACATTAATGATTTGTCTTTATTTTATCATGTTTTATTATCATTTTTTGTTGTTGTATTATATTTCTTTTGAAAATAAATTAATATACCGTAAGAATAGCAAAAATAACAAATAATAAATAATGAAATAATAATATAGAAAACAATTGCAATGCATTGATTCCCATGTACTCGAAATATAGTTGTGCGATGCGCTTGTACATAATTTCTGAAAATAGCCACAAATATTTAACGATCTCTGTCCATATTGCTGCATTGTTAAACTAAGGCAAATATACTCAAAGAAAAGTAACTCGTAACTCGAGTCCGTGTACATTGCACATGAAATATCAAAAAATGTGTTGATTTACGGGCGAATGTTTGTCGTAGATGTGCGTGACTCCTTATCACCATTCAAGATAAATGTTTAATTCCCAGATGCTAGTTGTAGACACCTACGAGCTGATACACGTCCCTGTCCCCCGATTTGTAATCCCCGGGGGGATAAGTGTGTTGTTCGTGACACCAAACCCATCCAGAAGTCACGGATTATACGTTACTTTGTTAATTGCAATTAATGTTATTACTGTGATTTTACCTACTTTGCAGTATTATTGGTTTTCGCACGTCATTCCATGTACATTGAGTAATATATTTATTGCAGGTATTTTAATTATTTATTGCCTCATTATTTACTAATGTTAAGGGATTTTTTTTTCAAATCAAGTCTTGTTTATTTTCTATTTTCACTTCATGTTTCTACAAATTTAGAAATCTTTACTTCACAAGGATACATTAAATAATATTTAATACTATGTATATAACAAAAATATAAAAAAAAACTAAAATTATTCGAATAATAGCAAAAAAATAAGAACAGAACGAAAAAGTGTAACATTGAGATGTAAAAAATAATTTCATAACTGAAAATGTAACACGTAAATCTTATACAAAATTTAATCGGTGAAGCTGATCTGTTGGTTTTAATTCTTGCACAAGCTGAATTTTGTAAGGTTTAGGATGCAAATCCTTCCTTGTAATTCTTTGTAAAAACGATTTTCGAATCTTGACCCTTTTGGGACACCCTATACGATACTATACTACTTGTTACGCCAATATTTGTATAAAAATTTTCGTTACGCTTTTAGTTCAATTGACTAAAGTTACACTTTTCTTTCTAAGCTTCAATCTTTATTTTTAAAACAAATACATATATGAGATAAGTCAATCAAGAAAACTTAGTTTTTGGGAGAAAACTAATTCATTGAACAAATAAAATTATTTTGGCTGCTACATGTAGTCATCGTCTTGCAAAATTTAAAATCACAGTTTTTTTTACTATAATTTGCTTTTTAACGACTAAAAGAAATTAATTTAAAAGAAAATAAATATATCTAAAATTACATTTTTTCTAATAAATTTAAACTTACAATTTTTAAATTACTTATAAAAAAAAGCAGCACAACACAGCAGTTAAAACAATCAATAAATTATTATTATTTTTTTTTTAATTAAGTGAAAAATTAATTTAAATAACAAGAGTCTTTTAAATATAAGTTTATTTCCGCTAATCCTATCAAAAAAAACGCAAAATACTTTAGATATTATCTTATTCTTGAATATGAAGATAAAGTCTTAAGTATAACACTTGTTCATAAACTGTGACTGTAAGAAAGATCGGTGTATCAATATCCTGTGAGTGGTCCAAGTCGGTCTGTCATCCAAGAAGAGAGTTGAGCGATCGCGCGGTGGATCGGATTGTGTTTGATAAACAATACTTGGTCTTTGTTTAAAGATTTCTCCACGATGTCCGACGAGTCAACATTGGTTTTCTGTCGTCTTAGGCCGCGCCGCGGAACGAGCGAGCTGTTTGGTCATCGCATTGCTCTGCGCAGGTGATTACCCTACGGTCAAACGGAAATACAACAAAACATACACACTCACATATATCTATTACCTTTTACTAGATTATTATTATAACCTTAAATATTATTTTAATATAAATTATATTTTCCTACGCTTTCTTGCAATGTTAAAAATTTCTATGGTAATTTTAAAAAATGTATTGGAAGTTGATAGGCACAACATTTAATCAAAATTCAAATCGAGTATTGTAATTATACAAAACTTTTTTTTTTTTCGTATTTGTTTGATATTATTACAATATAATTATAGTAATATTATTAAACATTTTTTAAGAGTTAGTTTAGCAATTTCATATTACATGTATAGTAATTGTACAATACGGTTCATAACCAATAAGTTCTATAATATAAGAGCAAAGTATTGTAAATTTACAAAGCATTTGAGGCTCTATTAGTTTAATTACTTTCAAAAATGGTTTTGTAATTATTTAAAAAATGTTGAAATTTACAATGAATTCATTGTAATATAAATAACAATATTAATTCGTGATTTTCCAAAAAATTAAAGCAAATGAAATAACAAGTAATTTTTTTTAAATCTGAGAAGCTTTTTATGGGATATCGATCAATGTTTTAGTGAAATTACAATGCGTGTACCATTTTTACATAAAGACTGTAAAATCACAATTCATCTTAATAGGTTTCCTCACATGTATTGAAAAATTACTTAAATTATATTTTAATTTCGTATTAATATACACTAATTTGTAATTTTACTCATCTTTTGTTTTGAGTAAAAATTGTAATTCTACAGTGTGCATTAATTACAAAAAAAAAAAAAATTAACCGTTAATCATCAAATAAGATAAGAAACTTGTGGTTACTTGACGACTACTATAATTTTTTATGAATGACGAATAATTACTACTACATTATGATTATTTCAAAAAATATTTTATAACCTGATAAACTTTATAATAAAGTATTTATTCATAGAAATTTTTTACGACTTTCGATAATAATTTCTAGGAATTTTATAAATTATATTTTAAAAACTAAGAAATAGTTTAATTTTATTTTATTTTTAATTTGAAATATTTAAACTATTTGTTTTATCAGTGTTAAACTTTAAAATATATTTACAATTTGTTAATTTAAGATTTTATACAAAATTTTGATAATATGGATCTTTGTTTGTCCGAATTAATTAAAAATTATTTAATAAAATAAATTAAAATATATAAGGAAAAAATTAATATTTGTATATAAATATGAGTGATATAAAATTTTAATTAAGTCATCAGGAAATGATTTTTAAAATGCAATTAATGCTGTAATATCCTTGTTCTATGATTCAATAAAAATTACCACATTATTCATTATTAAACTGATTAAAAAAATTAAAATAAACATATCTTAAATACATTTAAATTCGTAAAATATAAAAATAGATTTAATAACTGTAACAATTTTATTATCAACAACAGATTCATAGTAAAAATAAATAAAATTATATTACCTATAATAAACTAAAAAATATAAAAATATTTATATCAAAGTACGTCATGTATTTACGTAATATATGAGATTTTTAAGATTTTTTCGCGATAATATTATTACAATGTTACTTTTGAAATTGTGAATAAAACACTGTATTTTATATTTAATCTAGATAAAAATAATTTATTAATTTATTTAAATGTGTGTTTTAATTTAAAATTCTTCTTGGATGATGCGAGAATATAAATAATATTATATTTTATATTTGAATTGATCATAAAAAAATACATTAATATATTGGTCTGTTAAATATCCGGTCTATTCTTGTCTGTAACTGAAATATACATTTAACCAATGAAAAATCAAAAAATTATTTATTTAACTTATCAGTAATAGTTGACACATTGGTATCATAAAAGGTGTGAATATCAGAAAAGTGTCGCATGTTACATTGATAGCCGATATGCTAACAGATGACTGTCGTCCAATCAGGTGACGTGGATGGTCAGGGCCGGCCCACGCCATCATCCATTGGCCGTTGGTCTGTGCGCAGGAGGCCATGGCCTTCAACTGATGCGAGATTATTATTTTCTTAGGCACCTTGATTAATTGAAAAATTTCGATATTTAATTGAATTATTTCAAAAACATAAAACTCATTTCATTATCAGACTTTTTGTTTGAAAAATAGTTGAAGTTAATAATTTTAACTAAAGAAATTCATTTAAATTATAATTAATATTATGTAACAATTAATAAAAATTTATTTAATTTAATCAGCAAAACCGAAAATTTTATATAAATGTTAATAAATATTTATATATGTTTAATGATCGTCGGTACACTACAGACTTAATAAATTAACCGTTAATTAGTAGCTGGTTAATTAATAATAATTATAGTAATTTGTATTTTAAATGATCATTTAATTAACATAATTTAATTGATTATCTTGCACGAAACATAATAAAATTTGTTCAAGTACCGTTGTTTTGATTAATACATTGTAAGTGAAGAATTTAAAAATAGATTTAGTAACTCAGCAATAAAAATTGAATTTACAACGCCAACCCTGACCTTACTAACAAAAATAAAACACTTGAAGAAATATGCAAATACTAATTCAACAGCTGTATATGCAATTTTTTGGATATATTGTATATTTTTATTTGTGAAAATATTTAAATGTGTTTTAGCTAAGAAATATTTGTAAATGGTTCATGTGAAATACGTCAACATGTACCTAATGTTTTCTTGAAAAAAAGAAAGAAAAATGCTTGTTTTGTGGTGTAATAAATCTTTTAAATCTTCATGTTAATGTTCCATCACTTTTTGTAATTTATTGAACGTCTTATTTATTATATTTTTTTATAAATTTTGTAAATTTACTGTTTCGCTATAAATTATTGTTAATGTTGTTTTTTTAGTTTAGTCACTAGATATATTTATTTTTTTATGTGTCATTATTTATATTTTATTATTATTTTTTTAAATATTAAATTCTATATTTTAAATATAAAATACGATAAAGAATAAATAATTTAGAATTAAGGATGTATTCTCTAATAAAGAATACAATGATATATGTTTTAAAATATTTTATTATTAGTTTTTATTTTTTGAATAATTCTGTTAATTATTTATCAGTTAAAAAAAACCACATTTAACAATAGCTTTTAGCGAAAAGTTTTTTATTTATAAAAACCAAAAGTAATATAATTTTTTCTATACATATTTCATAAGTTTCACGTATCATTATTAAATTTCATCGAAATTAATATTATAAAATTTAATGTCTTCATATTTTTGGTAAAAATGATCAATTTTTGAGGTATTATTTTTATGGCAAAAATCGAGCAGGAACATAATGAAACGTGCATTTCCAAAATCATAGATTAGTAGAGCAATTATTTTGACAAAAAAATTAAATGTTTAAAATCGTTCTAAATAGCTGGACTGTTATTCAGTGATTTTAGTCCACAATGATTTATTTTCGAGTTGTTATTTTTCTAACAGAAATCAAATTTCCAAAATTTCAGCAATAACGCAATTATTTTCCTAGATTTTTGCAAAAAATTAAATGTTGAGAATCACTAAAATAACTGGACTATGGTCCAGTGATTTTTATCAAATATGACCAATTTTCGAGTTGACCAATGTTGACCAAAATTCCAGTAAAAGCGCAATTATTTCCCGAGTTTTTTGGAAAAAAAAATAGTTGTTGACAATTGTTAAAAAAAGTTGGACTATATTCCAGTGATTTTTGCCAAAAATTACCAATTTTTGAGTTACTATTTTTTTTTACCAGAAATATTAGGACATTATACGTATATTTCCAAAGTTTTAACGTAATAACGCAATTATTTTTCGTGATATTTGCAAAACACTAAAATGCTGAAAATCACCAGAAGTAGCTGAATTATAATCTTACTATTTTTGCAGAAATCAATTGAGAATTTTTTTTAGTTGATAAAATATATCTTTTTATAAAAATAAAAAATTGTAATAACAATTAATTATTATAATTAGAAATAAATTTGTCTCAAGTATTTTAATCCTAAATAAATCGTATTTTAAATAAATTTTTAAAGAAAATTTTTAATTAAAATTAAACTTTAAATAAAATACATATCTTCAGTTTAATGAAAGTTAGAATTTTTATTATAATCAAAGTATATAGAATTATGAAATATTTAACAAAGAAAAGTGAGAGCAAAAACAAATGTATGAAAATGTTTTATTTTATTAAATAAATGACAATTTAATTTGACTAGCGTCTTATAAACACTTGAAGTGCCATAAATTGCAGTAAATTTATAGTTTATATGGAATTTTAGTAATTCAGCTGTAAATATTTTAAGTATTACATGCACAATAAACAATGGTAGCTGAAGATATGCATGCACAAGTATTATTAAATATACATTAAAGCGCTAGTTATGACCCTAACCTCAATAACATGTTAAGGAAATAAAAGTGAGTGTTCTTCCTAAAAATATCTCACATGGAAAGTTAGACGCCGCACCGGTTGGCGATGATGATGGTGTAGCAAGGCAAAACAGCTGTATATGTCGTCCACAGTTGTGGATACTTCTGTTCGTTCGCATTGATGATACATTCACGTCAATCGCACTCATTTTGTTTATTATAAAACAGTGCGTGGCATGTTGTGTGGTGTTTGTGATGCGGTAGCGATAGATACACCGCAGCACCCACAATTTATAAACAGACGCAGTTTAATGCTCAAACGCTGTGATTACTTAATAGGCTCATTAAAGTTAAGATACACTGTGCAAGGAAAACTATATTCCATATTTCCAGCGACCTCTTTACTTATACCATTATTATTATTGTAATTATTAAATTTATTTCTCTATATAAATATATAATATTTTTATCTTCATTCATATATTTCTTATAATTGAAACATCTATAGTTTTTAAATTTTGATACGTTTTGACAGGAAAATTATATTTATTTACTGAAAATGCCGAAAAACTGTTTACGAGTAACTCATAAAACTTACTTATTAACTTTTCAACTTATGTGCTTTATAGTAAAACTCATCAAATTAGATCATTAATTTATTAAAGTAAACATTTCAACAAATATGTCCAATTTTGCGCATTATTAGCTGATATAATTGTCGTATTTTGTAACTAAATGTATATTTTAATTCGAAATATTTACGACACTTCGAAAAAACTCGAAAAATCTTATCAAATGGTATTATTATCTTATTTTATTTAACAATCGATTTGTCCCTGTTTGCAAATGCAAATATAGTTTCAATTGTTTTATTTTAAATTTTGTAGAGCATTTACTAAATATTATTCCAAGCATATTAATTATAGATTATCATTAAATCTATTTGTTTATGTTAAAAGTTTGTTTAAATAATAATTACTATAAATTTTAGTATGTATACAATGTAATACCAAGAATTATTTCAAATTAAAGTAAATTGTTTATTGAAGCAAATTTTCTGGCAAAATTTAAATAATAAGCAAAGAAAATATATCATAACATCAGCTAATAATGATGTTTTTTAGCCATAAAGATTGTAATAGAATTAAAGGCCTATATTAACTAGTGGATGTATACAATAACTGGTTTTCCTATTTTAACTTTAACATATACAGAAACATTTTTTTAATTTTATTTTTTACTATTTTATATTAAAAGTAAAACTTCTTTCCAGGGCATCTGGAAGTCAAGTAGTGATGGATCCGAAAATGATATGTAAGAAGACGCGGAAATTACGAGGCCGAATGGCAGAAATCTGCAGGAACGAACCAAAATTGTTAGAGGAAATTTCCAAAGGTGTTCAGATGGGAACTAAAGAATGCCAGTATCAGTTTCGAAACAGAAGATGGAATTGTACAACAGCTAGAAAAAGTTTAAAGAAAGTTCTTATGAGAGGTAAGTCGCATTTTTATTTTTTTAAATTTGTTTAAAAACACAAGAAAAGACGACATCATTGATTGATAGATAATTAATGTGATAAAAAATTGAATAATGTCATTAAAACAACGTAGAAAAGTAATTTATTTGCAATAATAAAATTATTATAAATAGTATATAATTAGCACAAATTTTATTACTACTCGTATAACCGCTGAACCAATCATTATTGAAGCATCTCTGGAGGTCTCACTTAACTCAAACTTAAAAGTCAACAGCAAACAATTTAAACCAGCAATAAATTAACGCAAAGTGATAAATGCCAATGCTAACAATCCTCGACCTTCTCAATTAAACTGAGGAATACCTTAAGAAGTCTTATCAGCATTGACCACCAACATTAAAGTTCTTATCAGCCTCTGAAGTAGTCAATTGCAAACTCACAATAGATAAAATTGAAAGCGTCAAAGATACGATGAGCCTTGAACAGTTTTATAGGGATTATACCTGTTGGTGTAGCACACACCAATACACCAATTCGGATATTCCGAAAGTCTTTTTCAAAGATGTTAAAAGTTATCAGTACCGTCGCATCAGCTTTAGCTTTTGGTGTGTTGTGTTGTGTTGTGTTGTGCTGTGCCGCGCCGCGGTGAAGATAGAACTTCTGTGCGAGTGTATGTGTGTTTGGCTCGGCTTTCCATGGCTATTAATTTACACATGCTACATAATAGATTGTTGTTGACTGTTCGCGTTGTGTGTCTGTTGACAAAATGAGTGAACGAAGGTAAACAGCAGCTTATATTTCCGTTATTTGTTAGTGGCTATATTAACGCAATGTTTGATGAGTTTATTGCACGGAGTGTTAAATGCTTCGTGAACACTGGACAATGAGCATGTGTGTGATCTCTCTTGCCGAACATTTTTTCTCTATTATTTCTTATATTTATTGTTCAATTTACATATTCAATTTTATTTTATTTTCTTTCGTTTATATATTTTCCAAACTAAAAGTAATATTAATTGCAATTAAATATTAGGACGTTGATTAATACTTATACACAACTTATTTGGATGCTAGCTTTCTGAATTATTCTCGCATTGAAAGTATTATGACTTTGGGGTCTTGGGGTTGATATAAATTTAACATTGTCTTTTATTACGTTTCTTGATAATAATATGGAATTTTTTTTATGTTATATCTTTATCGTTCATTTCTATATTGAGACAAGCTACTTATAAATATTTTTTTGTACTCATGCATTGAAAAGTGTTGATTTGAGTTACCTTAGCAACATCCGAAACTTCTATTTTCCGCATTGTAACCAGAATATCTTACGGGAAATTTCGAAAAAAGCACTCTTATTTCTAAGGTATCTATTAAAAAACTGTATTTATAATAAAAAAGGATAGTTTTTCAAACTTTACTTGTAAATTATTGAATGAAATTTAATTTTTAAGTATAAATTTAGTGCATTTCATTAATACAGTTGGCAACACATTCTGTCTGATTTGGCAGCTGTAACCTATGAAGCGTCAAACATAACCATTAAAAATAATATAAATAATTAATTAATAGTTTTAAACTTTTCGTACAAAAAATATTGTACATACTTCTTGCGTGAACTTGGTTCCTGGATTCGTTCTAACACTTATCCGTGAACCAGTCGTTCCCGCACTTGGTATGTAAATAACTATTTTGCAAATGTTGAAAAACTGTTTACGAATAACTAATAAAAGATAAAAATTATTCTTCTATTATGGCTCTTTAGTGAAACTCTTTAAATTAGATTATTACTAGCTAAAAATTAAACATTTCAACATATATGTCTCGGTTTGTCCCTATTATTAGTAGAAATACTTGTTCTATTTTACAAATAAACGTAAATTTTAAGTTGGATTATCCATAAAATTGCTTAATTTTGGCATTGAATTAATTTAAAAATTTGGTTTGTTCCTTTTTGAATATAGAAGAAAGAGAAAAATTGAAATTAATTTAATGGTCAGTTTACTGACGTACGTAAAGGAATACTAGCAAAATTGCCAATGAATCAAATTCAATTCTGAAGTCTAAAATATATTTTTATACAAGAAACTTTAAACATTAGTTGTAAAATACTGCAATATTTAAAAATAATTTTCTTGTTAAGAAATTAAGTTTATTAAAGCAATAAAGATCCGAATTATGTATTTTAAATATGTAGAACGCTTTAAGATTATTAAGAATTTTTACAATTTCTAATTGAATTAAAAATTTTAATAATAAATTAAATTAAACACATTTTGTAAGGTTATATAAAGTTTAAGAGTAGTAGAAGATATTTTAGTTTTCTTTAAAATTAAAAGAAATAATTCTTTTAGTTTGCGCTATAACTTGTTACTTAACTTTTTTGTAAAAAAATTATTAATAGATGAACATTAATGTTTAGTTAATATTTTGATGAATAAATGTTGTAAATATTTAGCATATATAGAGAGAAATGTATAGTAACTAATTACAATGTAAAATAAATAATTTAATGAAGGAATTCCAATATAGTAGCATAGTTGAAAAACTTCTGGAATGAACTGTGTAAATATAATAGTAGTCTACAATGAGAAGAAAAAAGAAGAGCAGAGAAGAGCGGAACAGAGCAGAGAAACTATTTCAAATTCTCATCGTCCCATCAAAACCATTGTCCGCATGTCTTACCGATCAGCGATCAGTCTGCGATCCAAACATCAGCACGCGTACAAAAACTCGATTGGCAAAGAATGTTGAAAACAAAGCTTCGACTACGACGCGTCTTCTTCTCTACGTGTTTGGTCGTGTTGTCACCAATCCATTTGATGCGTTTCGTCTTGAGGATTTCATAATTGGCTCTCATATCGCCTTCGTTCTTCACCCGAGGAATTTACTTACTTGCTTGCATAACCCTGCGATCTCTGGACTGTGGCCCATTCCGACTGTCAGTGGCGCGGGCGAAATTTATGTGGGGCCGTGCACGGATACAGAAGATATGTTCGGTGGCGGTGTTCAACTTTAGCTCGTCATGTGATCACTTCGGTACGGTTGGGTTGTTGCCCTGGTTTTCGCTTTTTCGGTTCGGACGATCGCTGTTTCCAGGTAGAATCAAGTGGAGTTTTTGTTTTTAAGGAGATCATCATGACTTTTCAACTAACGACAGGAATTTTGTAATAACTACTCACTGTTTTCTACTTTTTTTATTTTTTTTTTATTTCATTTTTATTATCAATATACCTATATTTAATAATTTTTAATTAAATTAAATTCTTTGATGTTCCAATTATAAATGCCAAGTATATAAATTTCCTTTTGAGATATGAAATTCTTCACCTGTCTTGTAGTAATAAAAAGAGTGATAATATCATGTCACAAGTGAGCAATGATCAATGATCGATGATCAATCATTGTGTAATGTAATATAAAATAATTTGATTGAACATGAAGGCACCATGGCCACCATGATAGGATATGGTGCATTGGATTGCATTGCATTGCACAGTGTTACATGTAATGTCTTGTTTCGCGGCATGTAAAGAGTCATTGACAAGCCCCGATGCCAATAAATCAGAGTGACGCGTTTGCGATGGCATGAGTTCATTTCAACAATTCATCATATGCGAGCGAGAATGGGAGCACGATCCACGATGCATGGAGCAACATTGCCAATCCGTCGTCGTCGATTGCTATCGACACTTGATCTCGTTTTTCTTCTTCTTTTTCTTGTTCTTTTGCGTTAAGAAGAAAGAAAGACGTTTGATCATTTGGTAATGCGCGCGTGCACTGCGTGATGATTGCACTATCTCACTAACTCCTGCTTAACACTAACACAATACATACATTTTATCCATAAACATTTATTATTATTTTATTCTCATCGGAATTAAACAATTAATACCACTCACTTTAATAAAGATTAATACAAATGTAACTGAATTATAAATAGTAGGTCAAATTACTTACTTATTAAATAAGACTTAAACCAGCCAATAAATATAGGTTATAAAACCAGTGATGTATTATTAAAATTAAAGAATCCTTTCTCGTATTAATTTAAATACTTTGCGTTAATTATAATAATCACGAGAAGAATATCTGAAAATGTTAAAGAAGTTCAAGTTCAATGATGAAATACATATTATAATTGAAATCCATTTAGAAAAAGTGGTTAAAGGTCAATAAATGAATAATTCCTATTTTAGAATAGAAACTATGATTGAGCGTTTTTATATATTGAATATAAAGGTGTAACTTTTAAATTAAATTAAATCTTTTATTCTTATTAACATTTTTATTATATTATATACTTATATTGATAGATAAATGTGTTGACACTCCTTTAATAAATAATATATTTTATCATTGTTTCCAATACTTATTCATAATAGAAATGCAAAATAATATTGAAACGCATATAATCATTTTTTATTTTAACTTAATTAACAAGGTTTTAAACTTCAAAATTAAATTAAATACGTTTTTGTACTAAATCGATATTTATGCATTTAAAATATGCCATAAACATTTTAATTGTCAGTAAAACTGATACAATACAATCAAATAACAAAGATTTTATTTTCTCAACTATTTTAAGAATCTTTAAAATATGTATTGATAAAATTAACTATTACTATTGTATAAAAATACTATCTTGTTTCTGGTAGCGCAATATTTTAACAACAAAAATCTGTAGTTTTTAATTTTTCTTATATATTTACCTTGTTATAATTACTATTAATTATTAGAGCATAAAATAATTATTTTTATATTTGATAGTAATTTATTCTATTATAAATAGGCTTTAATAAGTGAAGGGTGTCAATTTTCTTACATGTTTCGATTTTGTCTGATAGGGAACGCATTTCGGATACTGAGGTTCTAACAAAGTACAAAACCTATTTTTTTTTTAATATTTGAAAAATTGAAACGCATTGGAAACGTACCTGATAATGGAATATATTTTTTTTTTACTTCAAATATTAAATTTAAAATCTAACTTAAGTTTTGAATTTAAAACAATGCTTTCAAAGATATTAAAAATGATCCTATTAACAATTAAAATGTAATGAATTTTATGCAAAATTTAAATTTAATAATTTAACAATGCCATAGCTTATGTCCTATTTCTTTAAAAAAATAATAATATAATATAAGAGTTATTATATATTCTTTTAAAATGTATCTTTAAGAGCGTTCATTATTTTTCATTCACATTAGAGTCTATAAAACATATAAAAAATGTTTAAATTATTAATTTTCCGAGAGAAAATAAATATTTTAACATCATACTAATTAGTAATATTTATTTAACAAAATAAATAATTATAAATATAAGTAGGTATTTATTTAAAATTGAACATGAAGTAAACGTACAAGAACAAGATGCTTATAATATATCTTATTTGCTAAACAAAACAACAAATATTCATGCAATAACATAAAATAATAACGTCTAATGAAAATGACCTTCGTTTGTTTTATTGTCAGGAATATCTTCGATCTATCGTGATTGGAAACTATTCATATTTTTCTGATGATGTGATTCAATTGTTTACGGCTACGTATACATTTAAAATCATTTACATTTATAATTTATTATGTTTTTAGAATGGTTTAACATCAATTCATTGCTAATAAATTTATTCTTTTAAATAAAAATTAAATAGTCTTTAGTAAAGTGATGTGGTGTCTATGTGACTGCATGCGATCATGTTGATAAGAACAAGATTGTTGCTGTCGAGTGGTCGCGTCTCGCGTTCATTCTTATCTGATCGAGGGTGGTAACGAATGACAATCACTGATCAGCAATCAAGGCAACTGGATTCACTAAAGTGTTCTTTACATGTTTTCTTTATCATCCAACAAATTTATTTCAATTTCATCAAATACTTACTATGACAAAAAGGTTATATTTCTAAATAAATCATTTCTCTTTTGAACATATAGTTTTTTTTATTGTAACTTCATGAAAAATTATCTAAGACTTAATAAAAAGGATTGAAGAATCTGATTTTAGTGACGTTGTATCTTGATTATTGTCGTTCTGTAAGTTTGTTTGTTTTGCAGCCTTGCGATTGAGACACAGAGATCTGAAGATAACAAAGTCAGGGTACAGATTAATGGGCTTGCACATGACTTCTTACTGATGCTTTGATCCTTAAAGATGTGAAATCTTGCCACTGATATCATCTTTCATTCTTTTATTTATTTTACATTTTTACATATTTATAATATCAAGGAATAATTTATTTTATTTTAATTGAATATATTTATTTCTTTGTTGCAGATACTCGAGAAACTGGCTTCGTGAATGCTATCACCGCGGCTGGAGTTACTTACGCTGTGACGCGAGCTTGTACTATGGGTGCTTTGGTGGAGTGCTCCTGCGATAAAACTGCGAAAGGGGCCCGACTCTCAGGTCCGCGGCCAATTGATACTAAATTGGCGAGTGCTGTTGGCGATGGGGAGTGGGAATGGGGTGGTTGTGGGGATAATGTTAATTTCGGATACAGGAAGAGTAAGGATTTTATGGATACAAGATACAGGAAGCGAAGTGATATTAAAACGCTCGTGAAGATTCATAACAATGATGCTGGACGTCTTGTAAGTTTTTTTATTAAATATCTTTTTTATTAACTTAAAACAGTTTATTTTGTAATTAAAAGTTAAATGTGTTGGAACTCGTCCAAACAATTAAACAACAAAAAATTACTCATTTTATTTCCAAAAAATTTTAATTTAATTTTTTCACTATCTAGTGTAAAACCGACATTATGTACCTAGTTTTTAACATATACATTGTTTCTTTAAGTTCTAGGGAATTCTTTGACACTTTATTCCTACAATAATTTTTATTTTTAATATAATTTAATTTCTATTTTTTAATTATGTTATTTGATTTAAATTTACACAAATTTTCAAAATATAAGTTTAAATAAAGCACTTAAACCATTTTCTTCAAATAAATAAGATGTTTGTTTTGAAGATAATATGAATCAAATTTGAAATTGATTAAATTAAAAAGGTCGTTAGATTAATTTTGTATACATCTCAAGATATAAATGCATTAATATCTAAAATGAAATTATTACTAACTTATTGAGATTAAATTATCATTTTATCATAAATATTTTTGAAAATGGTGTTAAAGCTGAAATGCGTGTATAATAATTTAAAGCTACAAAATTTGAATGCCAGAAAAAGAGAAATTTTAAAATTATAACTAATTTTAGTTTACTTTATGAAATTAATAATTTTGAACCCACCAAATATGAATTTAATTTCAATTTTATGATATTGATTTAGGTAATATTTAAATTATTAATAAAATAATTATTTTTCTGTGAAAAAAAAAAAAAAATTATAAAAATAAAATTTGATACTTAGAAATAACAATTGACGAATATTTTATGTTCGCGTATGTCCAGGCGGTGAAGAATCACATGCGAACCGAATGTAAATGCCACGGCCTTTCAGGCTCATGTACTTTACGAACATGTTGGCGTAAAATGCCTTCATTCCGTGAAGTTGGTAATCGTCTAAAAGAAAAATTCGACGGCGCTGCTAAAGTCATTGCTGGCAACGATGGCCACAGCTTCATGTCTGAAGATCCCACGATCAAACCCCCAACCAGAACAGATCTAGTATACTCGGAAGACAGTCCCGATTTTTGCAAACCTAACAGAAAAACAGGTTCACTAGGAACGCAAGGGAGAACTTGCAATGCTACTTCTCAAGGAGTAGATGGGTGTGAATTATTATGCTGCACTAGAGGATACACGAAGAGGGAGGTGAAAGAGAAAGTGAACTGTAAGTGTACGTTCCGGTGGTGTTGTGAGGTGACTTGTAGTATTTGTCCTATTAAGAGGACAGTTTATACGTGTCGCTAATTTTTACGCTGATTGCTGAAAGAAAGATGAGAATATTTCAATATTTTTATACATTTTACATGACTTCAAAGTTTTTAGTCACAAATGAAGAAGTTTTATTATTAGTCTGCAAATTGGCAAACCGTTTTTATCGAATCGATTTATTTATTATTTTAAATGTATGAAGAAAAATAATCTATTTTATTTTAACTTTGAATTTTAGAATTCGCATTTTATAATTCTAATGTGGAATCCGCCCAAATCATGTTTAAAAAATCTTATTTAAGAAGAAAAATAATAATAATTTATTGAAGTTTCAACAATTATAACTTCAAGCTTGAAGTAATTTCTCCCAATTTTCAAATTAATTTTTTACACTGCACCCAAATATTCTTAAAAATAAAAATTAAACAGTGGTGGGTCGTTTAAAGCACCTTCTATTTTCATTTAAATGAGGTTTTTCTAATATAATGTAAATCCTTATGTGGAACTGTTGGATTTGCAGTTTCAATCGATACGATATTTGGCTTTTATTAGCATACCTATATATCCAAGATTAGATGTTGCATATTAGGTACAGTAAGCAATGTCGCTCACACAGTGCCGCCGATATAGTAAAAGTATGGAGTACTGACTAAATTTTCTGGAGCAGCATTTCACTTATTTTAGCTTCAAGCCACCACTGAATTTAAACAAATATAATCACAGAAAACATATTTATTTATATTTTTCACAAAAATTGTAAATTTTACTTATTTAGACTTTTTAAATTCATCTAAATTATGAAATTCTGCCAAAATAGAATTTAATATCAAATGCTCTCGAATAAAATTGCAAGTTAAAACTAAAGCATTCTTGCATACTTCGAATTTCGAACCGAAATAATCTCAAAAAAGGGAAATTTGTCAAAAGAAAAGAATAATAAACTGCAAGTTTAAAAAAACAAAATACTTGCATGTAAATATCAAAAGAATTTTAAGCAGAAGAAATAATTTCTGCGCATAAATGAAAAAGATGACAAAATAACGATTTCAGTATTACTTTTGTACTTATTTATTTTGCTAGTGATACTTTTAAAACAAAGTATATAATTAAAGCGAAAGAAATGATAGGTAATAAATAAATTTTGTTACCTATACAAGCTGTTAAAAGTGATTCTTGTTCTTTCTTTCGTGATATCCGCTATTCGACCAGTGTATATGACAATAAATAATAATTGACTGAAAATAAATAATAATATTGAAGTGCCAAGTGTACAGTGTATGTACCTACAATTCTCATTGGACTTTTAACTCTACTCCACTATACACTATACAATATCATTATAATTTTAATAAAAATGAACTTAACAACAATTTTATCGCTAAAGCTGTTTATTTACATGCTAACAGCACTAATAATTAAATAATCTAACCTCATTATATCGCTAATTTATCATAGTAGATAGAAAATGTCTGCTATCTTTTAACGGAAGCTATTATAAATACATACATAAATATAATGCAATTGCAATTGAGCGATATTTGTATGGTTTAATTGTTTCAATTAATATTTGATAAATATCTAATAATTAATAATGAATGAATAACTATGTACTATGTATATTTTTCAAATAACGATGGATACATATAAAATAATTGCTCTTACAATCTTCTATAAACCATGTGATTAATCTGAATGCATTTTGTATATTTTTAGTATTATTTTATGTACATACAAGATTATGCATCAGGTAATTGGCAGATAAAATAAAATACTTTAGGAATAACATTTACGATGTAATTTTATTTCATTGACTTACAAGATGAATACAACAACACAACAGCATTTTATTCATTCAACATGTCATTGTTTCAGCAGATTAGATAAGACAATTACTTCAACTATATGTTACTATCATTGTAATAAATGATTGAGTGTGGGGGATACCAGTGGCGCAGGTAAGTGGCACTTTTTTATCAGTGTTAAATGTTTATTTCTTCTTATATTATTTATTTGATGATAAAATCAAGTTGCGGTTTTCTGTATAATTTTACTTCAATTATTTTATGATTTGAAAATTTATTTAAAAGTAAGGTTTTGTTCTTAAGTTTACCTATAAAAATTATAAAATAAATAATTAAAAAAATTATATCTATTGAAAATAAATTAATACCAAATAAAGAACTTTTAGTTTGTTAAAATTATATTTATTATAATATAATATATTGTTTTGACAAAAAGAATAACTTGTATCTTGCTTTTGATTTTTAATTTAAAATATTGATTCCAGTTCAATATAAAAATAATCAATTTCTAGTTAATATAAATTCTGAAATGTTTAATTTAATGAATTGAGGGAAAAATTTTATATCTTTCTACAATTATAAATGTTTATTTATATTAAAAATGCCATAAAATAGCTGTTTTAGCCTGTTTATTTAAAATATTAATTTTTTTATTTCAAATTTTAGTCAAATTTAATTAGAATTTAAAAAAAGGTTTTTTAGTAAAAATGAAAACTATAAGCTTATACATATTTTTAATTAAATGAATTTTGAAAGTAAATATACTTTATTTTTTTAGATTTTTCAAAAGTATTGTCAATAAACAAAAAATAAAACAAATTAAATTGAAAATTTTATTTTTCTTTATATATTAGAGAGTTCATAATTAATATGAATTATGGGAGCTTATAATCTTTAATAAATGAATTTTAAAAATTTATTCATTATATTTATTGGTTTTTTTTATTTTTTATGCCTTACAGATAAGAAAAATAAATAACTAATAAAGAACGAAATTAATTTGATTTAATTTTATAGAAAAAAAATACCACGAAAAAGTAAAATTATTTAGCAATTAAATTAGTTTTCTTTTAATCAAATAAATAAGTTTCTTGCAACATTTTTTGAGACAAGCAAAATATATAATTTGATTTTAATGAAATGTGAAACTTCTTTGATTAAAATTGAGAAAATAATAGTAAAATACTAGTGAACTATTTAATAACTCATAAAATATGAAAAGCGAAATTATTTTTTAAAAAAAGTTGAGCAATTTTTGTCCGCCTATTGGGTGGTCGATTGACCCGTACAAAATTCCCTCGCGGGTAAAGTGCCGGCGATCTTCCAACTAATTGTTCATGAATGCGAGCGCCAATTATGCGCAGGTAAGGTGGCGAAATTGACCGAAAATACAGGCACCCGATGCCGCGCGGAGAAAATGGACACATGGGAAAATTATGGGGTACAGCGGCACTGATGAAAATTTATGACTGCAATTTAGTGAAAGTTCTTTTGCATGAGTATTTTTTCGGTTTCGGAGGCTGCCAACTTTATGATAAATATTATGGACGCTTTAACTGATGTTTCATAAAATTTTTGAATATGTCACCTTATTTATATCCTAATTATATCATTAAGGTAAGTTAATAAATATTTTACTTACTTATAATTTAAGATTTAACACATTTTATAAATTATAACAATCCTTCGTTGTTTAATAACCTAAAATCTTATCTAAGTAAGTTAAAATAACTACATCTAAAATGGTTTAAGAAAAACAAATGCTTATAAATAAGATAATTTGATCAAAAATATAGCTAAATATATAAAAATAATTAAATTATTATTAATAATCCTGAATTGAGTAGAGAGTAAAATGAAAAACAAAGAAAAATGATTTGTACTCAGATGTCTATATTTATAAATATAAAATATTGTTAAGTTAATATTTCAAAGTTGATATCACAATTAGTAGCAGCTTCTCGTAAATTAAGTACTGCTGGAGTGTTTCAAGCAACAAGTTATTGCGGCCATCATAAATATGTTTTATATAATAATTGATATCAGATAAAAGCTAATTTATAACGGATGTTTTAATAACAGCGTATGCAAATTACATATTAACGATCTTTTTTGCAATAATATTTTTTATAAACTTAACTAACTTCGTAAGTTAAAACCTATACAGTGGTGGCGGTACTACCTATTTTTAATTTATGCATTTTTTTTTTAATAATGGATTAAATATATATATATATATTTATTTATTTGCAATGCAATTTAAAATAAATATAAATAAATATTAATGATTTGTAATTAGTAAATAAATTTAAAAGATTTAATAAATTGAGATTAGTTAATAGTATTTCTAAAATAAAACTTTTATAGTGGATACAATTTTGTGATAGATGAAACGAAAAAGTGACATGATAGAAATATGGCTTATAAAACATCCTAAATACAATAAACAAAATGCTTTGGATAGAAAAATATGAACCATATTTTATTAAATTTATTGTTTTGGTTTGTATTTAATTTTTTCTGTGTTCATTTGTTATCTATTAATAAATATGAGTTCGGTGCATAAAAATATTTTATTCTAAATTATATAATAATTAGAATTATTCAAAGATAAATTATTTACTTAACGAAATAAAAAAAATAAAAAATTCCATGTGTTCAAAAATTTCTTATTATCAAAATTAAAATTGAAAAGGATTATATTTATTTATTTA
>NEEE01003955.1:401066-416874 GCA_002278615.1 Pogonus chalceus
AATATTTAATAACTAGAGCTCTTGAAAATCTAAGAAAATTATTTAAAATCTCTTACAAATTTAAACTTATTTTTCAACTTTTTTGTTTATATTATCTTTCAAGTTTTTAAATTAATGAATTGAAGAAAATATAATCAAAAATATGCGAAAAACATAGTGTTTATTAAAATTTTGTAAAAGAAAAATAAATTCTGTAAAACATTTTTTATCTGACTTGTTTTATCAGGCAAAAACAAAATATAGCAATCATAGCATATTAAAATATTAAAATTCATTGATATTTTCGATAACAATAATTATTGAATTTGGATATAATAATTATCATTAATAATATAAAATATTTGATTAATTAAAAATGTTATTTAAATGAAATGTACGCCACTGTTTTAACGATGCAAAAGTTGCTGCCGAAAATACAGCACTGTTGGTTATAAATTAATATTGTTTATTTATGTTCTAAAGCGCGTATACATTTTTCTTTACGATGTTATAATCTCTATGAAATAATGAATAAGAAAATATTTTAAAGCTCTTATTTTAAATTATGATTACTGTACAAATATCTGGCTGTTAATGGCTTTATTAAATTGTACATTCAATGTTGCATAAATTTTTGTTTTGGCGAAATGTTTATTACCTATGTTGTCGCCGGACGTTTAAATTTTATTTTATGATTTAATTTAAAGTTTGATTAAGTGCTTGTAGCAATAAATTGAAAAGTGAAACATGTAAATTGATTTGATTCCCGGTTATAAAATGTCTTACAGTACTATACCATACATACCTTGCTAAGTAAATATCTGTATATACATATACATATACATACATATATACATATGTATGTTTGTGATCGTGATGATTCTTATACATAGTAGAAAACTGGTTGTGTGTGTTTATTCCTATTTATGCTCTTGTTCAATTGTGAAATGTCTTGTAAATGATACTATGTTTGTTTGTTTGTTTGTTTGTTTGTTTGTTCCTTTACCTTTATGTGAATGGAGAGTTTCTAAGATAGATATTTTTTAGACAACTTTAATTGGTTAGATACTTTAAACATAATTTTATATTCTTCCAACACACACACACACTAACATATTATTGCATTAACAAATTATCACGTATTTGCTAATTTATTTATGTTTATTATTTTTATTTATATAAAGTTACAATCAATTGTACAATCATATCTTTTTATATATTCAACTATTATATTTTAATACAAATCATTTTAATATTTATGTTCATAATATTTTAACCATTTTATTTCATTTATATTCACTTTATACCATTACTAGATTATATAATTATTAACTATTTTTTTTTACGAAAGAATAAATAAAAAAAACCTCCTAATTTAAATTCTACTGGTTTTTGACAAAATTGATTTTTATAAATCGCCCGAGATATGTTAGATATTAACATGCGCTTTCAAATGCGCAAAATAGTAAATTATTTATTATTTTATGTATTATTTAAAACATGAAAACTTTGTTCGATTTTAAAAGAAAAATAAGGTTTCTGCTGTTTTATGAAATCATCTTTTTTGGTAAATTTTTTGTAAAATATATTGAATATAAAAATACACTCTAGTTTTAAAAAATTTAAGAGTTAAAATTATTTATTTCAACTTTTGTATTGGAGTTATTAAAATGTTAATAAATCTTAATGGCTTCAAAAACATTTTACGAATAGAATTTATTTTATTGGAACAAAAATTTTGTATAATGACTAGTTGTGCAGGCAAAGAAAAATTAGTCTTAAAAGATCACTTAAATCTTGGCTAAAAACTAATAGATTAGTAAAGGACTGGGATAAAAAATATTAACCTGGTGCTTAAAAAGATCGCTCTAAATGAAACCGGTTAAATAACCAGTTTACAAATGAAAAAACCGATTAGTTAACCGGTTTAGAGAACGTTTGTTCCCATTTTCCAGATTTAATATTAACTGCTTTTGAAGAAAATAACTTATTAAAGCATAGATTTTTTTATTAAATTGTTTAAAAACTAATCATAACTTTCAGTAAAAGTTTCTAAAGTCAATATGAATTAAATTTAAATGCGAGGTGAGATTTACCTTGTTTTAGAGACTTTTAGAAATAAAAGAATAATGTAAAGAGAAAAAATAACACATAATAAATCGTATAATACATAATNTTTTATAAATCGCCCGAGATATGTTAGATATTAACATGCGCTTTCAAATGCGCAAAATAGTAAATTATTTATTATTTTATGTATTATTTAAAACATGAAAACTTTGTTCGATTTTAAAAGAAAAATAAGGTTTCTGCTGTTTTATGAAATCATCTTTTTTGGTAAATTTTTTGTAAAATATATTGAATATAAAAATACACTCTAGTTTTAAAAAATTTAAGAGTTAAAATTATTTATTTCAACTTTTGTATTGGAGTTATTAAAATGTTAATAAATCTTAATGGCTTCAAAAACATTTTACGAATAGAATTTATTTTATTGGAACAAAAATTTTGTATAATGACTAGTTGTGCAGGCAAAGAAAAATTAGTCTTAAAAGATCACTTAAATCTTGGCTAAAAACTAATAGATTAGTAAAGGACTGGGATAAAAAATATTAACCTGGTGCTTAAAAAGATCGCTCTAAATGAAACCGGTTAAATAACCAGTTTACAAATGAAAAAACCGATTAGTTAACCGGTTTAGAGAACGTTTGTTCCCATTTTCCAGATTTAATATTAACTGCTTTTGAAGAAAATAACTTATTAAAGCATAGATTTTTTTATTAAATTGTTTAAAAACTAATCATAACTTTCAGTAAAAGTTTCTAAAGTCAATATGAATTAAATTTAAATGCGAGGTGAGATTTACCTTGTTTTAGAGACTTTTAGAAATAAAAGAATAATGTAAAGAGAAAAAATAACACATAATAAATCGTATAATACATAATATATGACAACACATGACATATAATAGGTCGAGAATGAACGAAACGATAGCAAGATAATTTTATTAGCGAAAGATATCTATATTAATTTCTCCCGCTGTGCGTGTCCTATACACAGCGTCTATAAATAGGAACTTCATTATAAACGGTTTCCCATAAATCATCCGAGGTTCCCGCGGTTTGGTTTCGTACCATCGGTACTAGAGGTGAGTTGGGAGGTAAAGGCAACTACGTGGACAAGACGGATTGTTTATTAAGAGGTTTGTGCGCGCTTTGTCTTGTGGCGTTATTAATGGTCATTATAGACCTGTTGCTGATGCTGTTCAGTGCGATATACTCGTTCCACTGTGTGCATATTATTCTTACTATCATGCACCACGGTGCATCTAACCACTTTCGACTTTCGAAATATCTACTTTATTTTGTCGAATTTATTACATTTTTTTTTCTTTTTAACAAATTAATATCTTAATTTTTTTATCCTAATAAATTAGTAGATATAAAACAAAATTCATATGTAAAATGTTTAAGATTGACTTAAAACATAAAATTAACTTCAAATGAATTAAATATTTATGCTTTTTTTACAATTCTATTTATTTTATAGTTGTTTTATGAAGAAATATTTCGTAAATGGAATGTTTTTATTCTTTGAAATATTTTAAATAATCAATAAATCTCTTGATTTGTTTATTTAAATAGTTTTCCTTGTTTTTAATAAGAAAACATTGTTTTATATTGCTGCCAAAAGTGGTATTGTGATATACAAATAATTATTGACAACTCCATTTATCAATAAAGAAAAGAAAAGTTCATAAAATTGGAATTTCTATCATAGTGGCGGTTCATGTATAGGCACTGTGGAATTGCAGTATTCCCTATTTTCACTTGGAATTTTTAATATAAGTTCTTTTTTCTTCATATTTATATATTATATTATCTTTAAGTAATCTTTCTTTGGTTCATCAAAAAAAAATTACAAAATGATTGTATGGAACTGTGCACTTTGCAGTTCCTGTAACGCAATGTGTAAAGTTACACTTAAGAAAATACTGTTTCTCATACATCATGAGAATCAGTATTTTCTGAATCAGCAAGGCTGGCACATCGCCAGTCTTGCTGATTCAGTTTTTGATGAAGATCCTGTCAATGTTATGAATAATTTACTTTTAATATTCCGTAATTATTAACCAAATTTTGAAAGGAAAAATTGTTTCTTCATAAATAAATAAACAAAATAATAAATTAAAATGATTCTTCGGTGATTTTGAGCTTGAGGAAATAAAAAATTGATATAATATTAAGTAGTACATAAAAATATGTAGTAAAATATATTGCAAAGTTATTAGTGTTCGTCCGAGATGCGTGCTATTAAAAAATCGCTCGCGAAAATAAGCCATAACATTTTACGTGCTAAAGTATTCCGCCCATAGGATCTGGACGCTCCATTAGCCGGCTTATTAGTGCTAAATCACACTAGCCGCGGCTGTGGTAGGTATAAGTGTGTGAGTGTGTGTGTGTGTTTGTGTATGCATGAAGATGCTAGCTATATTAAGTTCGCAATTCTGCCTGCTGACTGTTCAGTGTTCACAAAGAGGTCGAGGGACGATGCTTCACCGAAAGAATGAATCTTCATCTTCATCAGTGGTGTGCATATCTTTTTCAGTTCTTGTAAGTCATTCAAATAATTTAATGGAATAATCAAATGTCACGAAGCACTTCATTTTAATTTGATTGATTTAATAAACTTTAAGATAATTTAAGTAGTAACAAGTATATATATATATACGTAGGATATTGTATTTAACACGATTTTCCCTTCAAGTTAATTAAATATTATATTAATAATGAATTTTTCTTAAAATTTTGGAGTATTCTATAAATTGTTATTTCATATAAAATAAAGATTCTTCAATTAAATGAAAAGGGTACTGCAAAATTAAATATATAGTTTAATTTTTGAAATATTTGCAAAAAAGAAAATGTTCAATAGAAGCAATAATGGGTTTTCTGTAAAATTGACCAACTTTTTAATATTAAAAATAAAATATTTTATGCTAAAAACATAGCCAAAAACCATGAGCGCAATTTTGTTTAGTTCTAGAAAAATTCGAAAGAACTAAAATTTTTAAACTCTCAAGAAAATCGCGGATGCATAACCTTACTTTTCTACTAAATCAATAAATTTTTAGAATTTACAATTTATACCTCCAATTATAGGGATTATTATGAGTAATTAAGTGTTTTAAAATGTCAAAACTAATTTTACAAAAATGTTTAACAAAAAAATATATTTTTCTCCAAATTTTTATAGGAAGTATGATAATAAATGAAGTAGTAAAGAGCGTGAGTTTATTTCTAATTTAGTTTTCGAAAAAATCCAAATTGATGTGTTTCTGTATTTTTGAGAAAATTTACAAAATCATACATCAGAGAATTTTATAATAAACTCAGTGAAAAATCTTAGATTTAAAAAATATTTAAAAAAAAAGTAAAAAATTAAAAAAAATTCTAAAATATGTATATTATTAATAATTCTTAAAAATAGACCAATTCTTAAATATTAAAAATTGCACCTCATACGATAAGGCATGGTAAGAAACATTTTTAGTTTACTAAAAACTTTATTATATGAAGTAATCAAATAATATATCAATTAATCAGAAATTTTATGAAAACGCATTGTTAAAGAGTAAAGACAAATATCAAATTTACTTTACAAAAAATTCACAAGCTAAAATAAACAAAACTGACAAAAGTTTCTAATATGTAGCTTGAATTTTTACTGCAAAATCTTTTGAATTGTATTATTTTAAAATAAAGATAATTTACTTTTTGTATTTATGTTAAGTATGTAAATAAAATAACATTAAGTTACTGTTTAAAATATTTAGCAAATAAATGAAAAATATCGATAAAAGTAGGTAATATAGAAGTGATCATCTAGAATCTACATAATACTAACAAGCATAACCAAACGAAACCACTCACAGATAATTAATGGTAGATAGTTTAAGTGTTTACGACTAGTTTAAGTACAATTTGCGTAACTTAAGTGACTTGCTTTAAATTAGAATTGTCGTACATCAAAAGCACTTGATATTCATTATGTGCTGAATTTATTATCAATGACCAGAAGTGAATCATTTGCATACAGAACAATTTCAAATTTATCACTTCACATGTTTCGTATGCAATGCATATTATATGAACAACTTATGTCTATGTATGCATACATGTTTCGAATATTTATTATCGCATAATATACCTACATTTGTTTTATGTTTATTCACTCTTTTTTATTTTTATTAAACTTTTATAATAAATTTAATTTGTTTTAATTGCAATTATAGCTAAAATAGAAATCTTATCTGCACTACTATATTTTTCAATTGCATTTGGAAAGTTATTGCTTTATTTAATATAAATAAATAAATCTTGTTAATTGACTTAATACTAATTATATCTTTTTAATTTCATTTCCTATTTTTTTATTATTTTAAGCTTAATTAGTTCAAATAATTCTGATTCTCTTGAATTGTAAAACATTGGTTATTTGTTAAAACAAATTAGTATATTATATTTACAATAATGTTTCTCTCAGAAGCTGTCATTACTATAAGAAACATAAAGGCAAATATTTTGCAGAAGTTCTGAATTCTGTTAATTAAATTCTTATATCTTTACAGAAAAAAATGATTATCTATAATTTAAATAATTTCTTATTAAAAAATAAAACACTGTATATTTAATTTTTCATTTACCTTTGAACCATAAAAGTACATAATAAAGAAATTAATAAGTTAATTGATTAATTTTGAAATATATTGAAAGATGATAATATAAAATTTGTAAGATATTGAGTGAAAAATAAATTTGAGTCTTGCATACTTAAGTTATATAGTTATCTGAGTGCAACATCACCAAGTCAATGTTGCTAAAAGTTGAAAATATCGGCCCCGTTAATTACACTGAGCGAAATAAAATTCCCTTTTCATATTTTATGCGAGGATAACATACATAAACCTCATATACGTGAGTGGTTGACATAAGGAATGTGGATGAGAGCGAATAAGCGATGTTCTCTGTGCTGTGGCGTGCTGTGTCTCCCCGCTCATCTTCTGAACGCTGGCCACAAAGTGCTCCAGTGCTCCGCTTCGATGAACACGCTTCAGAGATCACGCGTGTCTCATATATATGATGAGAATATCGAATATTGTAACTCTCTTTGCACAGGATATGTAGAAAATTTTATTTTTTTGCTCTATTCCTTTCAGAATTTTGTAATTTGCTAATACATAAATTTTCTCTTTCTCTATCAAAGGATTAGATTCTATTAATCTTTATCGTTACATCTAAAATTTTATATTTGCGATATATTTAAACTTGCAGATAATATGAATAATTCCTGAAAATATTAAGTGCCTTAATTAAATATTATTTTAATAAAAAACTTAACATTTTAGAATTTAATTTATAGAACTTTTTGGTAATACTATGTTTGTCAAAAATCTTGAATGAATAAAGAGAACAATTCGAAACAAAAAAAAAAACATTACGGAATTAAGTAAATTAATTTATTACCCCAAAAAATATTTAATTTTTACATATTTAAATATGCATAAATTAATTGTACTATTTCCATATACTGGGTGTCCTAGATAGACCGTCATATGGGAGATAAACTTAGGAAATCAGTTAATTCTGAATAGTATCTCTCCAGTGTAAGATATTAACTTGAAATTTTGTATGCTTATCCGAGGATACAAAATTCTATGCATAATAGAAAATTGGCTTTTTTAGTATAAAAATAGTTTCCTAGCATTAGGGACATATTATTCGGATTAACTGATTTCCTATGTTGATCTCCTATAAATCGGTCAGCCTAAAACACCCGGTATATTCATAAAAATAATAAAAATCATTTAAAAAAAATGTTTCTTTAGCTGGAGAGATCACGTCTTATAAGCTAAATTTGTATAAAGTACAATTCTACCCTAAAAAATTGGTTACTGTTTTTTTTTTTTTATCGTTAATCATTAATTGTTTCATTTTATTTGAAACTTTCCTTAGAAAATCTCTAATATTTTACTCTCATTATAAAAATTATTTGAAAATTATCTGCATGGTACCAATATTATTAGTTACTAAAATATGAAAAAGTTTACAGCTTTAATTTCAAAAATTAACAGAAAAAAGAGAACAAAAGTAAAATATTTTGCATAAACAAAGAAAAAGGAAGATCAAAATAAAAATGCGAACATATTCTCTTTAAAAAAGATATTCTAATAACCCCATGTAATGCAGGAGAATAAATTAAATTATTAAGTATTAAAATACATGAAGTTTATCTTGTTTTCATGAAAGGTATCTAAAGAAACTAGAATATTAATTAACTGAAATGTTTTATTTAAAATACAAAACAAATAATTGTACAATAGTGGTAGAACAAAAACGAAAAATAAGTAGAATGCAATGTGTAAATAAAGTAGGCGTTCCTGTAACACCAGCGACCAGCATCAGTGCCTTAGAAGAATCTAAGGACGCCGGTATCCGGAGTTACTAGTATAAATAATTTTTTGTTTTGTCCGTTGTCCGTCCGGTGCAGGAGACGACCATTTGCGTTTGCGTTTCAAGAGAACACCAACGATGATAATTGAGCTGCTGGAGGGCACATCGACGCCTTTGGCCGACACCTGCGTGCCGTGCTGATGCTGGTGCCGCTCGTGTACGACCTTCAACACGATCAACAATGACGCATTTACAATTAGATGGACTATGAGGAGATGGAATGAAAATTATTAAGTGTTTTATAAAATTATCCTTTTGCTAAATAGCCTCTGGTCAGGATAAGGAAATCATTAATTGAATATTTCCTGTCTCATCATTTTTTATGCGGGTTTCAAATTTCGAAGGGTAACGTTTATAATTACAATGCACTTTTTTATGTTTTTTTATACTATAACTTTATGCAAATTACGATTTTATGGCATCATCGTTTTATATATCACAAAATTATAAATAATAATATATTTAATATATACCTATATGATAAAATTAAGTAATTTTAGTAATAATCTATAAATTATTGTTTCAAGAAATTAAGATTGAAGTTTATAAATAAAACAACAACAAGTTTTAATTAATTTAGTGCAAAATAAAATCAAAACCATTGCAATTAAATAAAGAAATAAAATCTCAGAATTCATATTTTTAAACCATCGTCAGAAATACTACTATGGCTTTAAGCGGACATATAAAAAATAATAAATTAATAGTTATTTGTGTATTAAGAGCGCAAAATGGGACATTCTCGACTGAGAGATTGTTGCCGCGCTCCTAAGTCGCGTGGCATTTTCTCGAAATCGACAATGTCCATTTGCGCTCGAAATACACACAAGATTTTTTCTACAGTCGCCACAAACTTTAAGAGATATTTGAAATTTGTTTTTGGTGTTACTGTGACGTCACACTATTGCTATCTTTGCACACTATAGAGTGTGGTGCGGAGTGAGATAGGAATATTAGTTTCGCCGTGACATCATATTGATATTATATATCAATTGTAGTTAAACTGAACACAATTGATTTTTTAATTTTTTTTTTTTATAAATTAAACGAACTTTATTTTAAAATAATAAAAAAAATCATTTGTCGTTATTTTCTATTCTTACTGAGCTATTCAATCTAATCTAAGTATTTTTAATTTCGTTATTGTAAATGAATGCCCTATTTTATTTCTATACTCCTTAGCAGGGCATATTTTGTTTGGTTATGTAATATACTAACAGAGCAATTATATGTCAGATTGACTTGTGAAGGTAATAAATGTGTAGGTAACGACAGTGGTATTAATTTTTGACTAAACATTTCCATTAAAATTGTAAACAAGTGACATTTTATAAAAATTTGGACATCGAGTGTTTTTTCTACTTTGTCGCTCTAGAGCGGCAAAGTACCATTTTGCGCACACAAAAGAGGGCGCAAAACGCCTACTTTGTATAGCGACTGTAGAAAAAAATATTTGTTTATACTATTGTTGCAAATAGTTATGACAAAATATGATTTTTATGAATGCACAATTTATTTTACGAAAATAAATATTTGAAATAAAAATATTAAAATATAACATCAGTAAAAATAAAAGAGAGAAACTTAATTAATTACATAAAATCACATCATTCAATGTCATTTTAATATTAAAATAAAATACGTATCTATTCATATACGAGCATTAGTACAATATACACATACTTATATGCATAAAATATTAATTCAGAAGTATATACTAAATAAATATTGAATTTAAATAAAGAATACACATATACATACACATGAAACATATGCTCATTACTTGATTAAACCAAATCAAACCAACTAAAACCTACAAATATTTTATTGAAAAATGAAAAATAGGCGTAGAGCAGGTATTAATCAGTGTAGCGTTGTTGTTGGTACTGTGCGTGTGATACATATTTTAATATTTTAACTGTGTTCATTTATTTTCATGTGACAATGCATTCACTTTTTATTTATTTTAACGTATTTTTTTGTTGTGTTTAAATTGTTTAAGTGCTTAAATATGATGGGTTCAATATTTATGTGGAGTTATCAGCAAGGTGTCCAGCGGGATCCGAATTCAATTGCAGATTATAAAAGGTAGGAATTTATTTTATTTTATTATTATTATTGCAGTTGATTTGAAACATATTTCTTCGTGTTACATTGTATTTTATTTCTTGCTTTGCAGTTTTAATTATTTTAATAATATATGTATGTATGTATATATTAAATGTTTCTAATTTGAAACATATCTATGGAAACTATTATGAGTTAAATGTACATATTAAAATGCAGTATATAAAATATTTTATATAAAAATGTACATAATTCTATAATGACTAGATTTTTAGTATGTTAAAATATGTATTTAATGTAAAATTCATTACTAATGATAATGGAAATTTATATTCTTAAATTACATATTCTCAAGTAACTATATTTTCTATAAAAATATACAAATATAGTAGAAATCGTTTATAACGACAGAGCATCATAACAATAAAAGCGATCGTAATAACTAATGGTCGTTATATCAGTCCTAAAAAATATCGAAATAAAAATCTGTTGATTCATTTATTTTATTAATATATTATATTATCTTAAAAAAAAAACTAATGAGATAAAGATGAACAAAATGTAACAAAAATTACCAAAAATAAATTGATATTTATGCACCTACATATCTATTTTTTTTTTTAATATTTTTATAAATATCTCAATATGTAGATACATTAATATAATTTTCAATTTTACTTTTTAAAAATATGTAATAAAGTCAATTTTCTATGTTTTTTTTAAACATTTGTTCAATTTAATTTTTAATTTCTTAACTTTTTTTTAATAGTTTTATTGTAGAAGCAACAGTTTAGTAAAATAAGTTTTACTTTAAAGAATCAGCTTCCATAACAACATTCTATCGATAAAAATACAATTGTGTNCAAAGATTCAGCTTCCATAACAACATTCTATCGATAAAAATACAATTGTGTTATAGTCTTTTCTATGAGATACTTATAAGAAGTACAGTGTGATTAATCATAAAAATCTAAGGTTGTATTTAAGAAATGTATGATTATAAATAATTAAATTTAGCTGCAACAATAAAAAAATTGTCGCTGTAAACGATACCTCTCGTGAAAAAGATAAAACGCAATTAAAATTTCTTTATTTAAAATAAAATTAATATTGTCTATTACAATACTGAAGAAACAGTTTATAAGATTTAATTCTTTCACAACTCTGTACTGTTAATATATTTACCATATNAGTAACAAATATGTATACTACAAATTATTTGCATTAAGTATCTAATAGAATTTTATTACGATTATATGTAATGGTGATATTATTATTATTTTTTAGTCATAAATTGCATAAAAATATTTTAAAGTTCGTTGGTTTTATAAATTTTATTAATTGTAAAGTGAATATTACATCTGATTCCGTCTCTGATATTTATGATCAAAAGCAAAACGACCTCGACCACCCATATTGAACACCTTCTCTTGTATAATCCACATCTGAACTGAACTCATCCTCTCTCAACTCTTTTCCATAATATAATCATTGCCCCTGCAGTGGTCGAATATAGATATCATTCCTGCAGGGCTATATTCTCGCACTTCATCATCCACAGCGGATGGCCAACTATACTCTTATTCATATTTTATTATCTTTCATCGTGATACTAATGGACAGCAATCAGATTTTATTTATTATATAGTTGCTTCGATAAAACAATTAATGTTTTTCTATTTGAAATATATGATTTATTTTTGATCATTTGGTGCGATTAAGTTTTTAATTTTAAATTGTACACTATGTCTTTTTTCTATACTTTCATCTTGTTTCAACTATCTTTAAACTTTCATGTTAAAATAATATATTTAAATATTTATAACAAAAAATGGACCTTACTACTTTATAACTAGAAGATACTCAAGTGAAAAAATATAATTTTGTAGTTATAAGACAAGTTTTCCTGAATTTTGTTTTATTTGGCAATAACAAAAAGTTAAAATAAGTTAATACTTTACATCATAAATAATTATTAATCCTTGTATAATTACTCGATTGTTTAATATGCATTTTACGATCGAAAAAAAATTATCAAAAAAGTTATTGTTTTGCTACAAATCCAACAATACATAAAATAAAAAAGATAAATAAGTAATTTGTGCCAAATTTTTATGTATATCAAGTGTGTTTAAACAAATGAAAACAAAACAAATGAATTATAAACAATGACTATTATTTACTGATTCTACTAGTAAGTGTGTATAAAAACCTTAATATAAGTTAATTAACAATCATTTCTTTGTAATTAATAAACCAGTCGGAAAAAAACTATAATTTATTGTTAATAAAAATAAAAAAAGATCATTTTTTGCTCATTTATAAACATATTTATATCAAGTTATTAATATCATTAAAAATGTAATTGTAATAAATACGACAGAAACACTATATTTTTATTTATCTTAAACATTTGAGGTTATATATTATTTAGTGATTTCATAAATTTTATCTTTAGTTACACGTACGTATGCGAAAAGTACTTATTAATTTATTTTAAATAAAAGCAATGATTATTTCCAAAGATATTTATTTAATAATTAAAGAAATCGTAGATCAATTACAATTTTGTGGAATAGTTTAATCCAATATAATATAATTTCATATATTATTCATATCATACAGAAACTAAATAGAAGCTTCAACATAATATTTTTACTTTGACTAATAAAATGAAACATTTATTATGAAAAAATGTATTTCTTCTAAGGTTGAATAAATAGTATAGATGATTGTGACTTGCGATCTATAGTCTGCACAATCGTTTATCATCGATGACGCGTTCTCGATCGGTTCGACACAATGGTAATTACATAACATGTTGACTGTGATAGAACATCGCATTCGAATTGTGTACCATTATAACTCTACTATATATTGTGAACATCTGGATTATGAAGCTTTCAATATATTTATACCTAGACTTTGCTCTTTTTGTCTATGATCATTCATTTTGGAAGAATATTTATTTTAATATTTACTGAGAATTTTAAGATTATGGTTTTATAACTTTTTACATTAATATCAAATTTTTTTTAGCAATCTTAATTTTTAAATAAATAACTTAACCTTTTTCTCAAAATTTATCATATTTTTTTTATTATTCGTTTGAAAATAGTATTCAAAATTGACATAGAGATACAATAACTTACTTTAGAACGTGCAATTTTGAGAAATGACAATTTGAAAACTTTAATTGTAATTTAAAAATAATTTATTAAATATTTCTCTCCTATATTAATGGGGGACCACACCCTGATAGCTCTAAAAACAACAAAATTCAGAAATTTTTTTAAAGTGTTAAATAAGAATCGAATCATTTGGGGTTTTTTACTATATTATTGCACGTGGTGCAGTTATTATTAACATTTGTAAAAATATAAATATTTGGAGCCGTGGTAGCTTTCGGCGTCAGACACCTCCAAAAAAAGGCACCTTCATGGATGCCAGTCGCCATCAATCCTAAAGAACAAAATCGTTTAGATTTCCTTAAACTATATTAGATTGGCTATCGTGAAGCAAAGGATTTTTTAAAAATTCAAAAAATTGCAAAACTGGCAGCAGTTTGAAATTTTTTTTTTTTTTTGTGAGATAACAATGCTATAAATTTGTTTATAAAATATCGAAAAATTCAAATATCAAAAAAATGTATTCGAAAGCTTAAATTTCGAATATTTTATTGATCTCCAAAATATGAAGGAGTCTCAATCCACGGGAAACCACAAATCGGAACTAAGATCAAATTTTAACATAACCACAAATATTTATCATATTCAATAGAAATTCAATATATTAAGTGAGCTATGCAAATAAATACCGTTAATAAGCAAATAATTTATCATATTTTTGTAATGAATCCCATGAGCTTTGATTTGTTACGAAAAATCCAGAAATAAACATACGACTTTAATAATTTAAATGAAAGTTCATGTAGACTATTTCTTGATCATAGTATCCTGCTGTGTTTGTGTATATATTGCTTGGAGTTTAGAATTCATAGTTGTGTGGTAATGTTAATATTATTTCCGGTTTTCAAATGGAATATGTATGGTTAGATTTGTCTCAAATAGACACTGATTCATTGATTATGTTCTATTAGATGCTCTTATGAAATATTTTAGATTTGTGTTGTTTGTAAATATGTATGAATATTAAAATAATAATAATAAGAAAATATCGAAATTAGTTTCGCTTTCATCCAAGCAACAAACACTGTGTAAAAACAATAAATAAACGAATACATTGAAAATAAATGAATATACAAACAAATAAAATATTTAAGTGTTTCTGGTATATTTCCTTGTGGCGTACATGTCATTTTTTCACTTAACCAAAAGCATTGTATTGCGAGATTAATGAAATGATTCTGGGAATTGAGCATATATATTATTGGTTATATTCTGCTGAACAAATTTTGAAACGTACATTCTTCGAGCTATAGTGATGTCTGATTCGAGCCACCCTAAATTGACAACGGTTTGCTGTCACGTAAGCAAATGAATAAGTTAAACGCGTTACTAATCGTACGCCACTTTGCCACTTTGCCAGTTCAGGTTCTTACATGTCTCTTTTTATTTGCTTGCTTGTTTGTTATACACGCTGCTGTGTTCTTCTACATATACTAACTAACGACATAAAATAGCAGAAAATATGATAATTTTTAGAGCTGTTATTTTTATTTATATATGGTATGTCTTTAATTTGTTGTTAATCTAAAGGATTCATCTTTTTTGATATCCTTAATATTAATTGGACTTAACTAATCATTTTTTTTTATCCTTTTCTTTCTAGATAGTATATTGTACATATATCTTCAAATATTGAGAAAATGTTTATTCAATATCACAATATTATATTTTGTTTATTTATGTTATGATATCACTTCCATATGGGACTCACGATAAACGGAACGAAAATCCGACATGGAAGAGTAAAATATCTAGAATATNTATGGGACTCACGATAAACGGAACGAAAATCCGACATGGAAGAGTAAAATATCTAGAATATTTACTTATAGTTAATATGTTTCTTAGATTTTTACTATATATGTCTTATTCATTTATCTTAAAAATTCTCTTTTGATCTCTTTATTGTTAATTGGATTTAATGAGTCATTCTTTTTTGTCCATTCTTTCTAAGATAACCCTTTTAAATATAGTAAAGAAATTTTAACAGTATATCAATATGATTGGATAATTGGGATAATTATTAATATTATTCTTATTTACTATTTATATTTTAAATTT
>NEEE01003530.1:15051-26833 GCA_002278615.1 Pogonus chalceus
AAAATTCTTTATTAAAATTGGATTTATAACATTGTTTAAAGAAAATGTTATATTGTATATAAAAGTATAATTTAGTTTTATAAAATTAATAATAAAAAAATTGATTAGATAAATTTTATATGTAATAAAAAAGCTTTTAAAGATTGTAGATATAAATTGATTACTCGAAACTTGGTTACCCAAGTAAAAGGTTTTAAAACATAAAATAAAGTCATTTCTCTCACCGATATGTCATATCGATATTGTATCCAATAATAATAAAAGCATCTTTTGATAAATTGTATATTTTCAACAATCTTTATACGATATAATAAAATATCTAGTATTTACTATAGAAATATATAATATAATATACGTAGGTATATATGTATGTTGGGCTATGACAATAACACAACTAAGTCAATATAAAGTAGCAAATTATGTTTTTGAACTATTTAAGCATCAAATGCTGGCACATGGCACATGTTACAAACTAACAACGACGACACAACCTACATGATAAATGGCTACCAGCTTTTATAGCTTTTGATTTATGTTCAGTACACAAATAAAACAATTCAAACAGTCTAAATACTTATCGTTACGTTGAATAATTTAATAGGGAAAACTAATGCGCGTCCTATCCTACATCGATTTAAATTAGACTATGAAAATATTCTATAGCACTAAGAAATCGTCATTTAATGACATCAGTAACTACATTGTTTTTTACTGCTATTCATTCTTTATAGATTTTTAATTTTTCGTTGCTTTTTAACATCAATATTTTGTCCTACTTATTTATAATGCTAATTACTTTATTTATGAATAGATTATTTACTTATAACTTTATTACAATTATTTCCATTAACGCCCACCAGGAATTTGATTTTTTAAGCAGTTATAAGTATATTATTAAAATTTAAAATAAAAAATGGTAATACTTTTTTCAAACTATAATACTTTATAATGCATTTTTTTTCATTTAATGTATCAAAGCGCAAATATTATTCGTTTTGGCTTTGATTCTTATATTTCATTGTAAATAAATATATAATTTTAATTGAAAAAGATTTGTTATAATATATGCTAAGGAGTTTTTTGGTAAGAAAAAAAGGTTGTCTTATAAATATAACACTGAGCTTTAGTGTTTTTAAAAGTTAATGAGTATATGTACTCCTTATATTATTCTTTTAGGGATGTTGCGAAGCTTCGATTCCGATTCCGATATGTCGGAACATCCGATTGTTATTACACCTCCGGTTCCGACTTCGGCTCCGAAACTTTTAAATCGGAGGTCTAATCTATGTCATTTTAAGAAATAGATTAAACGAAGACAAAGCTGCGAAGCTTTTGTTTATTAAATATAATATTCCACCTTTAGAGTCAATTCATTTGATTTAATTTGCTAACTGTTATTGAAAATATGTTAATTTTNNTTTCAGTTTGGTATGTAAATACTTAACGTGCTCTGTATTAAATGCATTCTACAGTTATTACTTGTGAATTAATAATATTTTCTTAAAAATGTCAACTCTTCTGCACTCTCCCCCAAAAATGGGACAAGAGCATCATATCGAGTTATAATGCTTTCAAACCTTGCCATTCAGAATACACTAAACTACCTCAAAGATATTAAATACTCACACAAAATTTAACTCACAAACTAAATAATTAAATAATGAAAAATTCTTAATAGCCAATAGATGCTGAAGGACTTAAACCCAAAATAATAAAAAAAAAACTTTGTTTTATGTACAACGGGACAAGAGCAGAATTATTAACAAATCTGCTATAAAATGTTACAAATTTGGATTGAACTTTTAATTTTAAAAGACTATTAATTTAAAGTCAGCCACAAATGCAAATAATATATTATTAAATTAAAATCTAAAAATGAACTTATCTCAATTAGTTTTATCAGTTAATCTAATTTCTATTTTAAAATTGAATTCATTTATATGGTTAATTAAAACAATGCAAAATAAAATGTTAAAAATCCGCATGGTTCGATGGCTCTAAATCTAATTTGAAAACAATCAGATTTTATATCTCATTAAAATCCCTAAAGTGCAGTGGTTTAATTCAGTCATTTCAACAAGTTTAAAAACAGTTACCAACATCGATCGATACTAAATTTCTCTTTAAACTGTTCTTAGCTATTCTTTTTTTTTTTTAAACGGAGATAACATCATTCTGTTTCTTTAGGCTTTTGTACTAATTACATTATCGCTTCGATACTTTGGAATATTTTTAAATATTTTTATTTTTGTTTTTCGTATTCAGTGGCGTTGCATTTAATACTCATTTAAATTTGATTTTTTCTTATCTTATAAAATTCAACCAGCAATTCTTTTATATACTTTGTTTTCGGATTAGAGGTAATTTGAGTAAAAAAAATGATCTTATTTCCGAGACAAATTATTTAAAGTCTGTCTTACAGTTTTTATATAGAGCATGATAGTAATTTATAGCTTGGCTATGGATAATTTTTACAAATGTAATACAAGAAAGGGAATTTCAACAAAATATCATTTTAAACAATAATCGAAGATTGAATGAAGGATTGAAAGAAAGATTAATACTTGTGCAGCTAGATATAATTGATAAACTTCACGCTAAGTAAAAAATATACTTGGATAAGCCTGTATTTGTTATTTTCCAACATGAAGACGCTAGAAACATTTAAAATACTTTTCTATATCATTCTCGAAATTTAGTATGGAAAAAAATTGAATTGCCTATAAGTTTGTTTTGTATAATTAATATTTTCTATAATACAAGTTAACAATAACTCCAATCGAAGCTCGATTATCATGATAATAATAATTTCTCAAAAACGGCTCTAACAATTTTGATGAAACTCACGTATTAGAGATTTTTTTGGTCGAATAATTGATGTTTTCATTTCCTGGAAAATTCCATTTAAAGCATATTTTACAGTTTTCCTTTTTATTTACAATTTTTAATGACAGCATCATGGTGCCATTATAGCTAGGCAAATAATCTTTTGATAAAGGGTTGAAATATAGAGCATATATGCTACAACATAAACTAAAATTTAAAAATATAGCTTCAATTATAATACTATTATTAGGATGTATCAGAGATTTATTGTAATGGAACCAAATTAATTGTGACTAGACTGTAGTGTCATTTTTTATATATTTTATAAAATAATACTCTTGTAAGGATTATGAATAGTATAATAGAGAAACATGATTACATTGTTGTAAAGTTTTGATGTAAATCAGCAGAAATGATAGATAGAAGGGAAGTTTGAAGAAATTGAGGGTTTCTGTAGAAACCCTTAAAAATACTTTGCTGACGCCAATGTATATTCGCATGGGGAATAAATTCACTCAAATATTTCCCGGGTATAATCACTCTAAGTCTCTAAACAAGAAGGGTACAAGTTTCCCTATTAGTTAAGAAATAATCTTGTAAAGTACTCCATCAGCATCATCGAGAACAACGTGACTTTGATATTCTTTAGTAAGTTGGTAAGGTATACACGCATATGCAAAATAAACTAAAACTTGCTTTAATTATCACTATGCATAATTACCATAAGCATACAATTCATTATCATCGCGTATATGTGTGTGATATGAGAACGTAAACAAATTCATTCATAATTTTACGTTAATTTACGGGTACATTTACCTACAGTGACAACGACGACAACGACGACAACGTTCTATATATTTACGTGGTCTAACAATTTCGGTTTGTGTTTGCATATAGAGTAATATTCATCTGCATACTCATAGTGCATACCTAAATTTCATATATATCTGGAATATAGAATTAATGTCATCCTTTACTGTCTAATATATGTTTTACTTTCAAATTCAATATAACTCTTAGCGACAAAGTGTATCATTTCATATTATATACAATACCTTGGAATGTTTTGATTTTCATTTTCATTTTAATCAACTAATTTAACATTTTAATGCCTGACATTCCATAAAATAGCTAGGAAATGTATATAAATATATAATTATATTTAACTAAATTCTACGAGGCATTATAAACAATGCCTGATAGGTATTCCGTAGAATTTATTATTTATTTTCAAATTTAATAAAACTTTTAGCGACAAATTGTATAATTTGATATTATATGCAATATTTAGGTATCTGTTGATTTTGATTTTACATTTATTCATTTATTTGACATTCTAATGTCCGGCATTCTATATAATAACCAGGAAATGTATATAAGATTATATTTTATCAAATTCTAAGAGAGTGTCTGCTGGGAATCCTCTAGAAGTTATGATTTATTTTCAAATTAAATTTAGCTTTTAGAGACAAAGTGTATATTTTCATATTGTATACATACCTAGGCAGGGGCAACAGGGGCACTTGCCCAGGACCTATATTGAAGGAGAGCCCAGAAAGGCCTCTAAAAATCATAAATATAAAATAAAACTGAAATTACGGACAAAAACAATTGAAATAATAATTATTTTGTGTTTATTTATTAAGACTATTACTAAACTTAAAAAAAAAAAATCATATATGCTTAGTATGTTTGACTTATATAAAAGAGGGGGGCCCAATTTGAAAGTCTTGCCCAGGGTCCACAAAAAGCTAGTTACGACCCTGTACCTAGGTATGTTTTGATTTTGATTTTAATTATAATCACTAATTTGACGTTCTAATGCATGACATTCTATATAACAGCTTGTAAATGTATATGAGATTATTTTTTACCAAATTCTACGAGGTATTATTAAAAGTGCTTGCTATGTACCTTGTAAAATTTATTATTCATTTTCTAATCAATGCAACTTTTAGCGACAAATTGTATAATTCGATATTGTATTCAATATCTTGATATGTTTAGATTTTGATTGTATTCTACTAATTTGCATTTTAATGTCTGACATTTCATATAATAACTAGGAAATGCATATAAAATTATATTTGATTAAATTCTAAGACACATTATACACAGTGCCTGCTATGCATCCCGAAGAAGTTATGTTTAATTTCAAATGCAATGCAACTGTTAGCGACAAATTGTATAATTTGATATTGTATACTATACCTAGGTATATTTTGATTTTATTCTACTAATTTGACAATCTAATATTTGATATTTTATATAATATCTAGCATATTCCATCAGGCATTTCACAGAGTGACTACTAGGCATCCTGTAGAATTTATACGTTCTTTAGTGTTACTTTCAAATTTAATGCTCCTAATTCTTAACATTAAAGAGTATAATTTGACATTTAATACAATGCCTAGAAATGTTTTAATTTTCTTTAACTAATTTGTCATTTAATATTTATAATATACCTGATATTCTATATAACAACTAGGTAATGTATATAAGATTATATTTTTTTGAATTTTATTACAAAAAATGCTTATTAGGTACCATGAAAAATTAATATATTAACCAAATATTTATGCTACTTCTTTTTTGCATTTACTTAATTGTATGTTGAATTGTTTAAAACAATTAATAAATAATCTAAATAATAGTAATTAAAAAATTGATAAACGAATTAATAATATATAAATCCATAATATTTAAAATAATAAAAAACGAATTTTATTCAACGAAATATATTATTATTTGTGATTTTATAGTAAATTATGAGTATTTAAGAAGTTTTTGTTTTATTAGTAGACAAAAGTAATCTGTTCCACTAATTAAAAACGATTAAAAAAATTAGAACAAATATTAATTGGTCATGAACTAGTTTTGTTTAATCTGTTGATTGATATAATAAAATAACTTAAGTAAATAAAGAATTTTTTTTAATAATAATGAGTTTATTTTGTTTAGTATACAATCTACAATCTAATTTGGTATTTTATTTACATTTGACGTTATAAAAAGTAATTTTATACGTGAATGTAAAGCAAACAATTGCTGTAGCTAATAATTATAAAGGTGTATCGTTGTCAAACATAATGACATATGATATTAATTGAAGCAGAGGGACAATTAATAAAAGCTTGTCAAATATAATTTCATAAACGATGACTAACGATAAAAATATTATTAATATCATAAAAACATCCATATATCAATATCAAAAATATAAAACTATATGTTTTGAATATTTAAACAGTATTTTTTATTATTTTTTTACGGGGTAAATGTGTTGTAGTATCATTTAAAACTGGATTTCATAATTTAAATACAGAGGCTACCATCGAATATGGTAGCTAGCCGGTACTAACTGGTTTTTCAACTTGAAATGGCAGATAAAATTTAAATTAGAATTTCTTATTGATGGAACATTTAAATAAACGACTTCTATATATGGGTAAATATATCTTCTGTGTTTAAGTAATGTGTTCACTTATGCTATGAGACTTAATTTGAAATATTTTAAATTCGATTATTTATCATGTAGATACCAATTTTTATAAAACTCAACTAAATTACTATTTAATGATTTTAGTTATTCATTATTTTTATTAGATATGTTTATTGATTTTCTATGTATCTTGTTTATTAATATTATTTAAGTATTTAGTTTGAATATTCTTTAAAAACGAAAATTATATAAATATAGACATCAAGTAAGTTTTATTAAATTTTATTAATTAATAATTAAAAAGAAGGGTTACAATATTAAAATTAAAATACTAGATGCAGTTTCATACAATATAGGTAGTTTATTTTTATTGCTATTTATTTATGTATAGATTATAAACTAAGTTAAAAACAATCTAAATATTTTATATAATAAATTTTATTTATTTATTATCACAAAATATAAATATTTTTTTCGTGTTTTCTAAAAGTGGATATATAAGTAGTTCAGTGTATTCAGTAAATTTTCTTACAAATTAATCTTTAAAAATGTTTAGAAAATAAAATTTTTTTCGATTATAAATGTTTTAAATATTTGATAATTTTAAAAACATGTTCAACAAGTATTAATACATTAGTTTTAATAGATATTTAATAGAAAAATTTATAAATTAACACCAATTTTTGGATAAATTATTACATTTTTAAAAGGTCGTTTAGTAATTTCAAAGACATTATTAAGACAGTATCTTTTGTAAATTTAATAGTTCATAAACTAAAGCAATTTTTGGATAAATTATTAAATTTTATTTAAGGGATATTTTTATATACAAAGTATCCTAAAAGGGTTGGAGTATTTTTGAAGTTTAAAAACCTATCGAATATTTCAATTGCAAAATTTAATGGTTGAAGGTGGTCTGTAAGGTTTAAGATGCAAATCCTTCCTTATAATTCTTTTTAAAGACAATTTTTGGCCGTTCAATTCTTGACCCTTTTGGGATTTTAATAACTTTAACTATATGTAATTTTTGTTACTTTTAAATATGTTACATATAAATTAACGATTTATACAAAAGAAACAAATTTTATTTAATTTTTCTTACAAAGCATATTCTTGTTTCTTTAAATACATGCTCTTAAAGATAAATAGAAAATACGACACGTTAAAGAACCATCCCTTAACAACACAAAAAATATCCAATACTTAAAGTCGATAAATCTATTTAATAAAATATAAATAATATACAAAATTAACAAACATAGAGCAGGGTTCTAATTATCTTTGTAGTAGATGTATCTTTATAATAAATGCAAATGAAAAAAAAAAAAAGATAATAATTTAAATAAGTAATATTTCATTGTCATAAGAAAGCTTTATACTTCGATGCATACAAGAAATGCAATTTATTGCAGTTTATAAAATTGTGTGAGAGAAATTTACTTTAGTAACTCGTTGCAAATAAGTAGTTTAATATAATTAGAAGAAAATAAATCTAAAGTAAATATATAAAATACAATAAATCCGTTTAAAATTTATTTGCTCTTCAAACGAACCACAAAGAGACAATTTTTAAATAAATCAGGATTAAGAAAATCTTTTTACATACTAGTTAATTTCAATGTTTTTAGTGTAATCTCAAATAATACATGTTTTATATGTACGCCCGTAAACATTTTATGATTATTCAGCGACATCATATATACATACATACATATATACAAGAGTGTTTTTAAAGGATTATGACAAAAACAATTAAAGTACGAAGTATATAAGAGGCTTTACAATATACATATACTTATGATATTACAAAAACGTGTTAGATGATTGGTTTTTACATGTCTTTTTTTATCTACCTTACTAAGTTAATATGAAGTGCAGTTCCAAATAGAAAAATTCTGTGAATAAAAATCCAATTAAAATAGCCATCAGTAGATCTTGGAGTTTTATGTAAAATCTGTAAAACAATTTTCCAAATACGTTTTGTCCGTTTTCCCTAATCAATAAACTAGCAACTAGTTACAAACGTAATTTCAGTGAAACAAACTGATTCATTACGTTGTCCGTGTGGTCAACGCGTTTGAATTCTCTGTTGGCCTGCTCACTATTTCTACTGGTGTTCCCTGCTAGCCATTCGCTTCACTTCGGTTTGGTTTGGTTTGGTTTCCGTTTTCATTCAAGAGTAACAGACAAAGATGGAGTGGTTTTGAGGAAGGAGCGAGAAAGTCAGTAGGCTAATTCGGTTCTCAGCGCCATATAACTAGAGAAGATTAAGTGCTTCGATTGCGAATTAGTCAGTGAGCAGCAGAAATTGGACAGGAGTCAGATTCTCTAAACATTTGTCATGTTTACCTTACAAATTGGTTTCAACATCACTATGAATGATGTTTGGGTATAAATGAACCCTTTAACTTCATCTATACACTTTTTTCTAAAAGTTGTTTCAACTCAGAATAAATATGATTTTCTGGGATTTATAAAAAGAATTTGAGAGATATGTATACAATTTTATTGCTTCTTAAGGAGTATCAATCTCTTAAATTGTTTTGAAGTATCTTGAGCAGCAGAGGTGCTGCATTAAAGAACTTACTTTACCTTGAGATTTCAAAAAATCAATTTTTTTTGGTTAGATAAATTGTTTATACTTTAAAAAATATTTTAAACGTTTAACCAATTCAAAATTCAAACTATTTCCGAAGTTATAGCAATAAGAATGAATATTTGGTTTTAAGACGCTGACACCGTGCTGTTTTTTTCTCGAAATTACTTTTTTCAAACTGGTGTACAAGATATCTCAAGATCTACTCAACTGATTATGTTAAAATTTAAAACACAGATTATTTATTATATTATCTAAGATATGACAAATATATTTTTTAATTGGGTGCTATGTTCATAAGTTATAAATTTTTTAAACTCAAAACTTCGATAAAAATTGGTTTAAATACAATATCATTATGAAATTTCATGAAATTAGTAATTAAGATATAAGAATATATAATTTTTAATTCTTTTATGAAAGTTTCAATTGTTCATTAACTATTTATAATTATATAAGTGTTGTGTATAATTATTTTATATACGTATATTTAATCCAGCAAATTGTAAACAGACTAATAAAAATATATTTATAAATAACGTAGCATATATGCGTAAAAGTAAAGAAAAGTAATAATAAACTTTACAGAATCTTGTCACACCAATACTAACCCTTTTGTACATCGACTTAACTTGATTACGTGCGCGACGCCCTATGATAGCCGCTCATGATTACGTTACATGATACCCGTCATTCATAAACAATTATACATCTAATCGGTTCAAGCTACGATTTATCACTATTAAGTAAATGGGTTTCTAAGCAACAACTTTTTGCACTATTGTTTCGTAATATGTTTTTCTTGTCATTTTTTCCTTTGTTACTTTTTTGACTTTGTGTTATTCCGTTGTTTTTACTTACACGGATGACTCTGTTTTCAAATAATTATTTTAATTCAATTTAGATTTACTATTAACAACAACACAAGATTATAAAAAATAGCAAATAGTATTTGTAAGTTGTCTTATTTTAGATAACAGTTGAAGAATTTCTGTAGAAGCTTTAACAACGTAATTCTTATTACTAATTACCAATTTATTCTTAGTAAAATAATATAGTTATAATTTTAGCAAAAAAAGTGATTTAAAAAAAAATTATTCTCTTAACAGTCGCGTACATGTATCATGCATTTTTTTTCTTTTCATCTTTCGCAAAATAACCTTTGCTATATAAATAAAATTTCATTTTTTCAATAAATTTCAGTATTAATAATATTGTTTTTGAAATTTCTGAAATCTAGAGTTTATCAAAAAAACTTAAAAGCTTCAAAAGCGTAATACTCTCAATTATTATTAAATTTTCTTTTTTTTTAATAGTTTTTAGCAAATTATTTAATTTATTCTATTTTAAAGATCAGTGACTACAATAAAAAATTATGAAAATTATAATTTTCATTAATTATCATGAACAGCTTTTTGTGGGCTCTGGGTAGGACTGTCAAATTGCCCCTCCCCCTCTTTTAATAAAAAAAAAAATCTTACCATACATATACAATAGTTCTGAAGCTTCATATTTTTCTATATTTTTAAAGTTTGGTAACAGTCTTAATAAATAAAAACAAAATAATTATTCTTTAATTGTTTCTGCCCGAAATTTTAATTTCATTTTATATTTATGAAAAAACAATTAATTAAAAAATTATTTAAATTGTAATTTTCTTGTTTTTTTTTTTCGCAAATTCATCAATTTAATCATTAAAAAAATTACTGAGATGAAATATTTTTTTGATACCTAGACAAGTGCCCCTGTTGCCCCTGCTTAGTTATGGCTTTGATCACGAATATAATAAATATTTTGTAAAAGCGGAAAATGATATATACAACAGACAGATATAACATGAATAAAAATCTAAGATTAGCCCACAATAATATTATTAGCCTAATCGATCGCCATATTACAGTATATTATAAAAATAATTATGGTAAAATTTTAATAACATAAAAATGCAAGCTAAGCATAAAACTTTTGATGCGATAATGATACGGTAACTTGTGCAAATATAAAAAAAATCCATATCAAATAGGCGAATAAATATCTATTTTTGTAAACTGAAAAATATGGTTTATAGAATTTTAATTTCACTATAATAATAAGTGTTTAATTTTATCAAGAATTCAGTTTTTTACCCATATTTATTTCTCAAAAAACAAGGGTAGTTTGGAAAATTCATAGCTTACAATAGAAATGACTTTTATTTTTCGATGTAACCCCGAAATTTCGTTTTCAAATCATCTGAAAAATAAAGACAAAACGATAAAAACAACAATATTATTTCACGTTGAATAAAATTGAAATAAACAGTTGAAAAACAAATCTGAAACAGTTATAGAATTTTGTAAACTCTCTTAGCTACTTTTAGTAAATACACTATTTGTTTCGTAAAATATGTTCAACCATATTCACGGTACTACCTTGTTAATGCGAAAACTTCTCTATAAGCAAACAAACAAAATAGAAACACCGGAAAATTTCTGAAACATGTATATATGTAGTGTGAAAACTATTGTTTAGTTGTGATAATTTAATTATAAAGTAAAAGACTCGGAATAATATGCAAGGAAAACCATTTTCTATAATTATTTATGTTATATACTAATAAATCAGTGCAAAATTATACAACAAACTAATTTTATTGTAACATATAAATTTAATTACTGCTTTGACGTCATTCATGCTTGCGCGATGTATTACTCTCTTGAGATTTTCTTGAATTATATATCCTAAAATGATTGTGAAACCAGTCAAAACAAAAGAATTGTGGTTTCATATAAAAAATCTATTAAATTAATAGATATTTCTGCGAGCATAGATTGAAATATGGATGTTTATTGTTTGATGATGTATTAACCGAGTTTAATCTCTTTTGGTTTTTCCTTTATTTTTTTTATTGCGAAGCTTTTTTTATTTATGTT
>NEEE01003531.1:19860-33229 GCA_002278615.1 Pogonus chalceus
ACTAAAGCAAATAGTTCTCTAAGCAGAGAACCCGCCTCTAAGTCAGGTCAGAAACACTTCATCCCTTTTTTAAAATATATGCACAAAGAGTGCGTTATGGTAAAATATATTTAATAATCAAATATCTAAGAAAATAATTTCTAACATTATATTAAACAATTAATAATTTTTTATTCACAGTATACTATTATAAAGAATATTTTTGTTTTTGCAATACACTTAAGTTAACTTAAAATAAAATAAAAATAAAAAGTTTTCAAACTATAAAGAGTCATTTTATTTATTTTATATGTTCTTTTATAAAGTTTTACAAAGTTAAAGCTTTCAAAATTTGAAGCATTAATATAAAAACAGTTTAAAATGTAAAGAAAAGTTATTATACAAATTAAAACATACATAAATTTGCATTAATAGTTTATGTGCATAATATTATTAAAATACAATTGCATCTTCCTACGTTTTGCACAAAATGAATAATAATAACAACAATAAACATGATATATGAAATAACTAATTATATAAATTTCTAACAACAAACGTCTATAATATAATAATGAAAACGAAATGTACACTTTGTGCTATTACTATTATTATTAATATTCCTTTGTGCTACAACATTTCTATATAACATTGCGTTGATTGTTAATATGCTTTCTGAATACCAAAAACATACATAGTTGTTTGTTATTAACAGCACACTTAACTGTCTGTGTGTGTGTGTGTAGTTGTGTTGGTGTATATGTAGGTATAAATAGTTTGTTGGTTTCAATAATATCTACATATGTGTGTATGAATGAATGAATAGGTATTGGGTTTACAATGTGTTGCAGCTAGCTACCCTTGATTTCAATGTACCAGCTAGTGATGCTGATAAACGGTAGAGGAAATGTCTAAATGCATTTTCACAGGGTTGTATTTAGGTTTTGTTTCTCTCATTGTATTTTATTTCTTATTTTAACGATACATATAATTTTATTTGCAATGTTTTGGCTGCTGTCTGCAGCTTTCGACAATAAATTGAATATTATTGAAATTACGCGTATAACTCGCGTTAAATTATATATTATTTTATTATATTTTTTGGTTTTATTTTATAAAATGGATAAAATTTTAGAAATGTTACTCTGTATTTTTAACGTTTTGGCTGCTGAATGCAGGGCTTTGCTAGAAAATTTATATAAAAACTATTTAAATTACACGGATATTCAGATCAAAGATTAATATTATAACAACAAATAAATATCAAGATCGAGAGTAAAACCGACTTTAGATACTTAGTTTTTGATATAAAAACTATTACTTTATTCCTTATTGAAATTTTTATTTTTATTCCCTCAGTTAAGTGATAGATGCTAAAGAGATAAATTCTATAATTTTATATATTATAAAATTGATATTTTTGAGAAATTTAACTTTTTAATTGTAATGTTTTGGCTGCTGTCTGCAGTTTTCGCATTAAATTATAAGTCTTGATGGCTAGTATAATCTGTGAGACTTTTGACATATTAAAATTCTAACAAATAAAGAAACTATTATATTTATCTTACGACCGAGAGTAAAATCAACTTTATTTACCTAGTTATTGATACATAAACTATCAGTTTATTACCTAGTGAAATTTTTGTTTTTATTCTTTCAGTAAAATGACAGATATAAAAAAAAGACAAATCCTATAATTTTATATATCATAAAATTGTTAATTTTGTAGAAATTTAACTTTGTAATTGTAATATTTTGGCTGCTGTCTTCAGGCTTTACATTAAATCATAAGTCTTGATAGCTGGCATAATCCGTAAATCTGTTGAAATATTAAAATTCTAACAAATAGGGGAAGTATTACATTTTTCGTAGGACCGAGAGTAAAACCGACTTAAACTACCTAGTTTTTGACATATAAACCGTCACTTTACTCCCTAGTGTAATTTAGCTTTTTGTTCCTTCAATAAAGTACAATATGTAAAACAAGAGAAATTCTATAATTATTTATTATTTATTTTAATACTAATATTTCTATAAATTACAGTATTAATAAAACCAAAATTAATGGCACATTAAGTATAATTTAATACAACCTAAGAAATAATTTGTATCTCGTAAGTAAAGCCCTTTAATGTCTCAAATAAAAACACCTTATTTACAAATCCGAAAATAAAGCCTCATTTTCCTCTTCAGATGCAAACTATTTCACTATTTAAATACTTATCTCTGGATTTTGAAAGATTTAACATAATCTGGAAACTTTAGCTTTGCATAAAAATTCAAAATTATAAATAATAAAAATAAAAATGTGGAAATGTAAGTCCGTACCTGTATAGACTTAGGCTTAAAATTCACGGTAGATCTGTCTGCGGAATATTTCTCGAGTTATTGTTTGAGAAACAATAACCATTCCTATCGGTTCTTCAGTTGCATATTATTACATTGTTCGCGTGTTCTTCGTTCTATTTCTCAACTTAATTACGTATGCCGAAAGCGTTTGCGACACTTTTTATTGTCTTCATAATATTTGTACTATTTGTTGGTTTTCTGATCTAAGTTGATCTCTTCAGTGCCGTTGCATTTTTGCCTTTCATTTTATTCTTTGATTCCAATTACTTACTTGCATTGTTTCAATTCAATTCAAGTAATACTTGTGTTTAAATTGTTTTTTTCTTTTTCTTTTATTTGTTATGTGTTGTGTTGTGTTTCCCCTTCAATGTTTAAAATTAGAAATATGAAACTTGTTATTTATAAATAGAAATGTAAAATTGTTACAGACTTAAACCTTCATTTACTGACATTTTCTTATTTGCTTAAACAGTTTTTCTTTCTCTTGTTATTAAGAACAATTTTTATTTGTTTATTAAAATAACTCGAGTCGAAAAATAATATCGGATGTAGATCTTATTACTTAGAAGTCTCAAAAGGCCATAAATATAATTACCTTTGTTTTGATTTGGATCTGTTTGGATCTGGTTCTACTCTATCCATTTTCGAAATAAATATTTTACTTAAATAAGAATAATCTTTTTATCTGTTTTACATTATAAAATTTTTATGAATAAATTTAGGCTTGCATATATTTCTAATAGGGTTTATGCAGTCTCGACAGTCTCAAAGTCCTGGGACACAAGACATCCCTAGATCAAAGTCCCGGGACGTCCCAACACTTAGAGATTTCTCAGGATAAAATTAATTTTTGGCGAGATTTATCAATAAAAAATCAATATTTATTGAAAATTAAATCAAATCCGAACATTTATAACATTAATTCTTAAATCCCGGGACTTGAGACAATTAAATTTAGAAAAAATCTCGAAACTTCGAGACACGAGACGTCCCTCTGATTGCTAAATAATATATTAATTTCTTCAAACTTCATATAATTTAATTAATGAACTAGTTTCAATTGTTAATTTACTTGAAGTGATTTGTTAATTATTTAAAAAGGAAAATATTTGTTGAAATGTTTACTTTAAGAAAGAAATTATTTAAACGCGCTACATAAGTAAAAAAAAAATAATTTTTTACTCTTTTCTGAGTTACTTTTGTGAATAAATAACAAATATATTTAAACATCACAGTTTTTATTTCTAAATATAAATTTATAAAGATAATTTTATATAATTACTCAGATTTTATTTAACTTCTAATAAAACTGCAAGTGAATAAAACTAATTTCTGCAGAATTACAAGACAGATATTTTCTTTTATATCGCATTCTACTGCAAAGTTGAAAATACTTGAAACTTGGCTATAATTCAATAATAAATTAGCGAAAAGCAATTAGGAAGTTAATTTTCTGTCTGAAAATAAAATAAAAAATCGTTTTACGTTTGGCAAAGTGATAGCGGTGTCTGTTCTCGTAACGGGAAATTTCAAATCACATTTTATTTGCAAGTTTTCAAATAAAAAAGTTGTTTGTCGCGCGTTGGTTATCCACTGTTTGATAATTAAAAGGATTTGTATTTATCGGACAAGGATATCACCTATTTCGTGTTTTTGTTTTATTGATTGAACATTTATAAGGCGAAGTTGGGAAAGTGGAGGCTAATTTTTGTAAAGTTGGATTTTAAACTTAAGTATTTTCAGTTTGGTTGGTAAATACTTAACGATGTCTGTATTAAAAGCTTTGTACAGTTATTACTTATGAATTAATAATACGTAGGATTCTAATTTTTCTTTAAAAAATCCATTTTTATCTGTTACTTGAAATGGTAGAAAAATTAGTTTATCTAAGATCTTATAACGGCCATATTGGTAATAGCTACAATTGAACACTATTTTTTAAGTAAATCTTTAAAAGTGTTTGCTTAAAAAGATTAAAATAAAGCGATAAGTAATTTATCAAAGCAAGAAATAAAGAAAATCTCTATAAAACATTCATTTCCAGTGAAAAGTGTTGGAACATTTTCATTTTCCATAATATAAAAGCCATCGTAAACACAAAACTGAAATTACTTTCTTATCTGGATGTAGCGCAGGCATACAGCACACATTGCACACAAGTTTCAGCGAATTTCAGCATCAGCTTCAGTCAAACCAACTGAAAGTCTGAAACGACGCCAGGATATTAACAGGATACCACTCTGAGATCACTGCTGGATTCTTTAAACTTATTATTATCATCTTACGATTGAATTATAACAAAAGTTCAGCGGAAATATTTTAAGAATCATGGAATTTGAGACTGCTGTTGCAATGTTCTTGGAATGTAATGCATTGGTTCATGGTTTCATATTAAGAAAATCGCTGGTCAGAGACAATGGATACTTTAATTATGATTTTATCGTTTTTTGTATAAAAACTAATTAGAATTGTAATTATTGTTTTATATATGGAAATTGCATTTTGGTTATTGCTTTTTTAATTATTTAATTACAGAAATATTCTGAATATTATTTTCGTTTAATTACTATTGCAATATGCAACAATTTTTTTCTACAAATATTATTACAATTCATAGGCGTATCTATGAAATGGAAAAAAAGAACTTTTCCCCATAAAATTAATTACTCATTGAATTTATTCTGAAAAGTACCATCAGCAGAAAATTTATTTAACTCACAACTCCTGAATAGTGTTAAACCCAGGGTTGAGAGATTTTAATAAATTTTATTATTGTATAAAAATACAAACAAATCATAGTAAAAAATTAAAAACATGTTTTAATAAATCTTAAATATTTTAATATGAAAATAGAACAATTGAAATATCAAAAATAAAGGAGAAACGTTCATTCATTTAGTGGTACATTATTATTAAAATGTTTAAACAAGAAAAAAAAAAAAAAANATTTTTGAATAATAACTTTGGAATATTTATAATATTTAAAAAGTTAATTAAAAAAAACCGTTTTTATTAAACTTAAAAAAATGATTAGAAAATTCTAATTTAAATTAGATAATTGTTAAAAAACGAATTAAAACATCTAAAAAACTCTAGAAATTTGTCAAAGACGGCATTACGACAAACTAATATCTAAAAAAATTGATTTTTTTGATTTTTTTTTTTAATTACGATTTTTATCTACCCTGGTTAAATCAGTTGTATGCTACAATGATATGTGAAGCTATTAAAATATATAAATATTTAAATAATTTCAATAAAAATAAAAAATAATAATAAAAAATAGGGTAATTATTTTTATTAATCTGCTATTGTGCAAATTATTCTCTAAAATATTGGAAAATAACGAACGTTGAATGCTCTGATGCTATGTGAAGCTATTCTAATATATAAATTTCAATAAAAATTAAAAAAAAATGTGTTATCTATTTTGACGCTAAACATTAAAAAATAATGCATTTTAATATTTGAATCATAAGTAAATCTGTAGAAATATAAAAATTGTTTAAACTTTAAATCTGTAGCATTAATCTACAATAACATAAAGAACTATTAAAAATATCTAAAAAATACGATGGAATAATATGTGAAACTCTTAAAATATATATTAATAATTAATGAATTACCCAAAAATTTAATTTTAAATCTCCGAAAATTGCAGACAAAAATAAAAATTGTAAGAAAGTTGTCATGAACTACAAAAACTGATCATACTAAATTAAAAATAATTAAAAACCAAATCTTTACTTTTAATTAAAACAACGAATTTAAATTAAATCGACGTTGCTGACAATTAAAACAAAACTGCATTTGGCAGCAATTTAATAAATCCTTTGAACACAAACTAAATCCAAAATACAGAAATTCGCAAATGAAAATCCGCCAAAAATAATCTTGTGTATTACAGTATTACAGTATTACAACCAAAACAAATAATAATCCATTTAAATTATTCTGTTAACTGCATGAAAGACTTTGGTTAATTAATATCGCGCAAATACTTGTTCATTAAAAATAATAAGTGCGGAAGAAACGCTATACTATAATTAAATGGTAATTAATAGAATTCTAAACTCGATAAATTTATATTTGTACTTTGTATTTATTGTTGATAATTATTATTCGATTTATCAAAATTTAAGGTTATGTAAACAGTTTTTTATATTTGTTAAATGTTTTTATTTATTTATTGAACCAATTATTAAAACGAAAATACTTTTATATAGTCGAATTTTTAATCTAAATATAACATCATGAAATTTTAGGAACATATGCATTTAATTTGCTTATAACCAGTCGGATATTTTGATGTCAGTAGTTGACAGAAATTTAATTTGGACCGCATTCTGTTTCTAAATCGATTTTATATGTGATATGCATATTATTTCCGATTAAACTATATTTACATTTTATTATTTATTGTAGTTAAATAAAAAAATATGATAATTTTATTTTTTGTTTCAGGTTTCAAATTAAGATGAACCCATTTCAAAACTACTGACGTAAGTATTTCGTATATATTTTATTTAAAAGCGTTTTTGAATTTATTTTCTTTTTTTCGAACATGACACATTGACAAGGTACTAGTGAATATATGTCATTTATTTATTTATTCTTTTCTATTTTAATTCTATTTGAAATTCAAATGATAACTTACAAGTTAAAGTGCAAATAGAAATATTTTTAGTTTAATTAAATTATTATTTATGAATTCTTTAAAATAATATTTTATTTGTTGCAATGAGAAATCTTTTAATTATATTTAATTTTTAAAAGCAAGGTTGTACTTTTTTCTTATTTCTTTTTATTTGAAATTAAATTAATATCTTGTAAGTATACACAATTATAGTGAATTTTATGAGGAATGCAATGTCGTAGATCGCTTATTAATATCTATTGTAGTTTTCGAGTTATTGACAAAATACTGAATATATGCAAAATCTGGTCAAATTGTAAGGTAATAGTCTTGTCTTTTTTCTTAAATTAAACCAATTTTACGTACGTCTGAACTAAAATAGATATATTATTTTTTAATAACAAAATGCTTAATTTTATTATATTTCAGAAAAAAATCTGACGATATTATTGTGTTAATTTATAATTATATTTTGTTAAAAAGAATTTAACGCTTATATTAAAATTATACATTCTCTCTGAAGCAATAAATTTAATTATTAATATTTTTTAATTCTTCGAAATATAACATTATTTTTTTTTTATTGAGAGAATTTTATATTAAAAAGAAATTGAGATCCTCCTAGTTATATTTAATTTTAAAAGTTTATTTATTATTTTTAATTTGAAATGATAATAAGTAATTTTTTTTTTCAAATCATTAGTTCTTTAAACAATAAATTTAATAATAATTTTTTTTTTATTCTTAAAAGTAAATTTGTATTTTTTTTTTAATTTCTATTTATTTATTAATTATAATATATTCAAAGTAATTAACATAGTATTTTTTTTTTTTAATTGAAGGTATTTGGGATTGTCAACAAAAAACTAAAATACAAAAATATTTTTATGACTTTTTCTTTCCATTTTCTAACGTTTAGAAATTCGAGGTCCTTCATAAGGAACCCCTTTTAGTTACCTATAAGGCGATCTCTTCTTTTGCGTTACAGATACCTTTAAAGGTAATTTAAAGGGCTTTAAAAACATGTAATTTAATTTAATGGTTATAAAATATGATATTATAAATATACAATTAAATTAATAAGAACACAGTTAATCTAAACTACAATTTAAATGTCAATATTTCCGTTTTTTAAAGCACGAAACAAAGAAACAATTGTTGAAAAACAAAGCTACCATTTATCATCATTTTTATCGTTTCTAAAATAGTTCAAACAAAAAAAAGCAAAAGAAAATGTATATCTCGTATTTGTTTTGGTGCATTTAACATTTTCCTAAAATGTTTTGACTTTATCTATATAAGCATTCATCATTTTATTATTTATATTTGTTTGTTTGAAATAAATTTCGTTTACAAAACATAAAATAGTTTTAAAATAAACTAAATTTAAGTATTTTGAGGTAAACCATTTCATTAATAACATGAAAACTCGAGAGAAATGAATCGGAAATAAGTTAGAATCCGCTTAAAATTTGAAACCTTTTACCGAGGATAAGATAAGAATGTTTCGTATATATATATATTGTACGTGTATTCGATATAAGGATTATTATTTTTGTTTGTTTCTAGGGAATTTTCAATTTATTATGCTTATTTTTCGAATTAGATGCCGAACAATTTTTGAATATTATCTGCGTATTTATAAACAAAGACATTTATTTTTTATATTATTATAAGATAGATTTTTAATGGACGATCATGTTTGTTTAAAGNGAACATGACCAAGAATTTAAACATAATAACGCTTGCATTACGTCATCCTTTAAAGATGTACAGTCGACTCTGTATAAAGGTGCTCTGCGTAAAGGTGCTCGCTGTCCAAGGGTTACAGGATACATTGCATAAAGTTGCTCAAATATTCCCTCACTCGCATTCACGAGCGACAAGTCACAATTCAGAGTTTAGTTTCCGCGCGCATCCGAGCGCTTAGGGAGAAAAAATTTTGAATATATGGTAGGGAGAGCACCTTTAGACAGAGTAGACTGTACGCGTTTTTGCCCTTATGATACCTGCTGTGGAAAACAATCTTACAAATGGTCACCAGATTTCACTAACCGTATTGTTACCTAAAGCAGACCTTTTTTTTAATAGAAAAAAATGCTTGTTGGAGTGGTAATGATTTTATGTTTCTAGTAAAAATTTTATGAACAAAAGTGCAACGAGACTAGAAACGAGACTCTCGAATCTCGCCATATGTGGTCTTGGTATCGTCTAAAATATTTTCAAAACTACTCGGTCTCGTAAAAGCGAGACGAGACGAGTGAAGCCCTAAAATGAACCCCCTTCCCCTTTATTACTTTCATCGATAATTAAATATACATTGTCGGTACTTTTTAAGAAGCTAATAATAGTTGTTTAAACACATGTTTATTTGTAATTTATTCAAATTATCTGCATTTAATTTGTTTACATATCCCTTTAAATTTTTGTGGTTACCCTTGCATGTGCGCAGGTACTAACTATGATTCTTAGAATAATTGTGTTTATTTATTTGATTACCATCTGCACTTAATTTATACAATTACCCGCGTTATATCTGTTCATGTTCAATTATCATATAAACCCTTGCACGTGCGCAGGTAGTAACCGTGATTCTTAGAACAAGTGGCACCGTGCGCAAAAAAAAACACAAGTGTTTACATATTTGACTAACATCTGTATTTAATTTAAACAAATTACCAGCATTATTTCCCTTTTAAAATAGTTTTACTACCTGCTTTCGGGTCATACCGTAATACCTAGAATAAGTGGAGTCGTGTGCAGTACTGCACACATGTTTATACCTGCTATTGTTATCATAATTGGATATAGTTATCCTTTCTTTGCATAGTTATGTTTACACCTAATTATATTTATTTCAAATTACAGCCATCTGGAAGTGTTTTTAACCACTTATTCAATTAGGAAGGCACGTGTCCTTATTTAAATATAAATTATGTTTACAAATAAGTTATTAGGTCAATTTAAACAACCACCTGCAGTGTTTTATGTTATATTAATAATATTTAAAGACAAAGTTAAGAAGTAGCTAGCTTTGAAATATAAAATAAAAAAACTATCAGATTTTCTTCAACCCCAAAATATCATATTGACAGTTAATGCATCTAACTTAAAACACTCGGTCGATTCTCACCGAGTTTCTAAGATCTAAGTGCTATCTATGAGTTCCGTTGAATCAAAAGAGGAGCACGCTGTATTACACTCCTCTTTTACTGACCCATATTGTGCGAAGGCGGCTGCTGTCACGATTTTGTTTCTTTTGTTTTTCTATCTTTTTGGAATGATATTTCTTATGTGGGTTGAAATGGATTTTCTAGTATTTTTCTTATGGTTTTATTAATTAAATTCGTTGGGTTTTAGTGATGTGTTTGTTGATTGTATTAATGGTGTTTTTATTTGTTTTGTTCTTTTGTTTTTCCATGGAAACTTGATTATATTAATTCTTTGTTTTATTCGAACTTAACTAATGAATTTTCTAACAGAAAAACTATTTTTAAAGGCATAAAAGGCATATATCTTGTTAATAATCAAAATGTCTATATGTCTAAGAAAGTATCCCAAAGTTTTTGATTGTAAACAAAACAAAGGATGTTATATCTAGGGTTGTATGATCATAAGGACTTGAAAGGCTGTTGCTACCGGCGCCAATCCGACACGGTAATGTCACTTGTCTCGCGCATGCGTACAAATAGAATTATAGATCTACTCACCTTATGATGCTAAAGTAATTTAAAGATTTTAATATTTAATGCGTGACTTAGCTTAATTAATCGACTTCCCTGGAAATTAAGTGCATTATTTAATTTATTAAAGTGATTTGTTTCCTTATCTGCAAAAAAATAAGTTATTTATTTATGAAACGTTAAGATTATATGATAAAATAAAATAAAATAAAAATAATAACATTTAATTCAAATCTAGAAGATTTTCTACGTAATTACCGTAATTAGTAATTAGTCCGTTATTAATAAGTATTAAAATAATGTCTGAATTGTGCTGCTGGCGAATAAATAAAATAAAAAATAAAAGAATATAAACAAGTAGCTAATTAGTATTTAATATAAGTTGTATGATTTTATCAAAACGCATGCGCCACTACGGAGCATGCTTGAACCAGTCGCCGATTTCATCCTCGTGCATCCTAAATTCCGATACACGCCGCGACGCTTCAGTCATCCGATCAACGCGTTCGTACCCGGAAGTACGCGAAAATGACACAACAAATTCCGGTTTTTAACGACTTCACGGGCATTTACTTTGGATCTGAATCACTGTCCACTATTCCATCTAGCGGTGTTTTTTGCAATTGAATATTTGTGGCTTATTTCGTCCTCACGTGCAGTGATTTATCAATAATTTATGAATTTATGAAATAAATCATTGTTATAAAACAAGATTTTTTATTTTTATTTTTAGAATTTATAGTTTTAAGTTTGAAAATGTAAAACTTAACATGCGACATGTGTATTTTTTGATGAAATATTTTAATAAAAATGTGAATTTATATGAATATTTTATGATGTTTTTTAATTAATTATTTTTTTATTATTCTTTGTATATGACTACAGGTATGTTTTAAACATAATTTACCGCTTTTTTTGGAAGTTTTTTTTCTATTTTTATTTTGTTGCTTTGTATTGTATTTTATAATTACTATTATAATCAGAATTTTGCTTTAATTGTTAATTGTTTTTTACTAAATAATATAATTGAATTAGTGCAAAGGTTCAAATATTAAATATTTTCGACTTTTTCTTTTAAATATTAGTTTTAAGCTAAGAATAATAAAAAGATTTCATTGAATTATTATTAATCGTTATTAATTTTCAATAAAATTATTTCAAAGTTACCAAATTTTCGGTTTTTGAGTCTTTTTAGAAAGTAAAATCATAAAGTAACATCAGAAAAACAATAAAATGTTTATATAATGTTAAAACTTATACTAAAGAAAGTTAATATGTCCAAAAACTCTTTATTTACAAGCTTAACAGATAATTAAAGTCAAATATTCGATTTTTGAGATTTATTTTTGAATAAAATCATAAAGTTATATCAGAAAAACAATAAACTGAATATAATATTAAAACTCATAGTAGAGGCAGTTAATATGTCAAAAAACTCTTTACTTACAGGCTAAAGCAAGATTTTAAATAAAATTTTCGATTTTTAAATCTTTTTCGGGATAAAATCTTAAATTATTATCAGAAAAACTATAAAATATTTATATAATGTTAGAACTCAAAGTAAAAGCAGTAAATATTAAGCTATATTTTCTTATTATACTGGAAGTTCTGTATTTTTATATCAAATAAAACAGAGCAAAATATAAAATTCATTCAAATAAGCTCCAAAAATTAGTATCAATATAAATAATAAATCTAACCTCAAAAATACTGATTAAATTATATGAAAAACCAATGAAATAAAAGATTTATATAATATATTTTCCCAAATTAGACAAAATAAACCACAAAAACTTATTACCTCCATTTAAAATTCATTACGTACGCCACATTTAACGTTACACACTTGAAATAAATATTCCAATACTTGAAAATTGAATTTAGAAACAAAGGTTGCTAATGACCGCATATATTCGATACTTTCCGAAAACTATATACATTACCCGAACGTTACCCTCTTACTTTTATTATTTTTTGTGTGATTGATATGCAATAATACTCCACAAAAGTTTTAGTTAGTATAATGAATTATTACTCTCTAATTACTATCCTTGGCTGGTTCTCTCGTATCAGTTAATTGGTCATTTGTCTTAATTTATAACTAGATAAATAGTTATGAAAAATGGATCATTGCAGATAATAATTGTAACCATGTTTCAACTAGTTTTCATGACTTAATTTTTGAAAAGCAATGTTATATAAAAAGTTAAAATCGTAAATTTAAGTTGACTCCCTTGTGAGCTATATAATTTCTAAGACACATGGTCACGCTACAATGATAACAAATTTACTTGACTACAGTAGAATTCTTAAAATAGTCAATAATCAATAAATACATAAAAAAATGCGTGTATGGAATAATTAAATAATCCCGCTTTTGTTGGTCAAACCCTGGAAGCGCCCAAGAGAAACGTTTGAGAAAATTCCTGCGGAAAACTTTTCACTGGATTTGATTTCCCAGCAACCTTTGGGAGATGATTATCTCTCAGTGTTGTCAAGTGGAAAGATCAATGAAAAGGAGGATTATAGTGATTTGGCGAAATCGAAATGCAAAGGAAATTTCGATTGAGATGGTTTAATAATGTAAGGTTTAATAGATGATGTTCCCGGAGTTTAATACTGAAAATATTTTTTTTGGATTTTTCGTATTACCTTCGAGATAATATATTTTTTTATTATTGGAAGGATTTTTCCTTACAATGGCTGCAACTTAAGATATAAA
>NEEE01003571.1:9613-20573 GCA_002278615.1 Pogonus chalceus
TTTTTTTTCAAAGCGTGCATTTACTTATAAATTAAATAATTGATTCTTGTTTTGTTTTTTAAAGTATAAACAATCACTAGATTAAATTGATAAATACATCTGTTTAAAAATATTGGAAAAACTATAATGAAACTTAGAATTATTTTGCAATAAATTTGGAATACTGCATATTTAGTTCAAGTGTTACGGTTCCACGAAAAAAAAATGTGAATAAAGTTTAACAAACATATATTTTAATAATTAAAAAATAGCTATTTTATGGCACCACTTTGGGGTTATGTGTTATAAGGTAATATAAACATTATATTACTTTATTAAACACTAGTTAATAAATATATAATACCTCACAGAATGCGCACCATTTTATAATTGAAAATAATAAAAGAATGATATAAATTCTGTAATAATATTATAAAAAATAACATCAAAAGCTCATAGTCATGTAATACCTCAACGCGTTCAACAGCTAATTGATGGAAATCAAATCACATTCTTGGAAATAACGCCTGCTATACGCAACCAAATTAACTCATGTTATAAAATCTGTGACTTTGAAACCTGATCCTAAAACAATTATCTAATGACAATGATGAAATTACAATAAATATCAATGAAATATTTGCACAAAATTTATACATCAATATTTGAACATGTTTCACCTAAAAATCATGAGTAAATTCCATTTATTATAATTAATAATTATTATAATTAAATATTTTCCACAACAATGAAATAACTTTTTAAAGTCACATATTTCAAATAAATATAAAATTTATTTATCCCACATAAATATTTTATATTGTATCGCTTATTATCATGTTCCAGTAGAAGTAATACCTTGAAAGTTATGGTTTTCAAAAGTATAACATAAATAAGAATTTATTGAGACTGTATTTTATAAATGCGAAGGTGCTACAGCATGTTATAAATATCATATTGTAACTTCATGGTTTTGAACTTTAGAATTTAAAATAACTTTATTTCTTATAAATTATTAACAAAAATGTTTAATGTAAATATTATTGCAAAAATTTGTATTAATCATTATTATTTTATTTTTAAAATGATTTATTGAAAGATAACGAGTATTAATTATTGATTTTATTACTTTTTTATGACTATTTTATGTTTTATGTATTTTCCGTCTGACTGCACTTAAATGCATTAGAGAATATTATTAATGTAACGGAAACTTTTCTCTGTGCAGGTCCTGTTAATTCTACTAAACGCTATTTTATTTGTGATGTCATTGTACGATATGCTTTTCTCAAGACGGGAAGGTGGTGATCCTACGAAAATGACTTCCACATCGATGGATAATACTACAGCGTATGGCAACCCAGGGTACCGAGATAGAGGCACTAATGGTAACATACATTATAGTAACATTTCATTTCTGAAAATTGATTTCTGCAAAAAACTTATTGAAAAATGATTGATTTTATTGCAGGAACTGGCGTTTCAATGACCGACGCCAGTGGTAAACCGTACGTTCACTCAGCAGCAACCAATGGCAGTATGGCGTCTATGAATACAACAATGACGACGGCGTCATCGAACGGTAGTACAATTGCGTCATCTGTGACGCGTTCACCACTGCGTTCTAGTTTGAAGAAGCCCAAACAAAAAGACGGCTTAGGTATTCAAAATCCTGGATTTTCAGGAACATCGCCCACGTTAAGCAGAAATGGAAGTGTCAAGAAAGTTAGAATACAAACACACAGTACAGAAGTTTGAGGTTATGTTTAAATAATATGAGGTATTTTGAATAGACACTTTTAAACATATTGGGTACATTTATATTTCAATGTTGTGAAAGTTGCATGTGGAACTGTCTAAATTTATGTCAGGTAATTGTTAAAATATATAACAGATTGTTGGTGTTGTGTAAATGTTGATTTTTAAAATGAAAAGATTTATTTTTTATTTATATTATTGAGATTATATTATTTGTAATTCATTCCGTCCAGTGTTGTGACTTACTATAGTATATTTGTTTTGTTGATAAAAGGTCGTTTATTTTGTGAAATAATGACATAATTTGTATTTGTATAACTTTTAATCAAACATTTAATATTGCCTAAATAAATATGATTTAATTATTAGTGTAACAAAGGTATTATTATATCATATTTTACAATCATTCTATTTCATATTTTTTTCTGTTTAATATAACGGGAATGTACAAAGTTACCTTATAAACGTTCCTATTTCTGATTGAAAAAAACTGCAAAAATATATTTATTATTATTGAATTATGTTTTGTAATTAAAACTTGCTTATATATTTTTTAAAGATGTCAAAAGCAAATAAAACAAAATCTAATAAGTAAAAATATTCTTGGCTTGTGTATAAACACTACGGAACTGTAGTAGCCTAATTTTAAGTCATTGTCAGTATAAAAGAAGACATTCAATATAAAAGTTTTTCTTTAAACTTGTACAATACATAATGAAGAGATTATAAAAATCATTGTATGGAACTGTATGCTTCACAGTTCAAACAACGCGATGTTTGATTGCTTTACGCATGCGTTTCATGTCCGAGATAAGAAATATGCTATGTAAATATAGCAAGGTCGCATATATAGTGCTGTTGTGCAAGTATTTCCTTTTGATTTCCCCAACTAATTTTAGCTACGAGCCACTATTGGTTAGAAATCATATAAACCTTATTTTATTACTTTATTTAATTAATTGCTTAAAGAAGTAATTTTGTTAAACATTTGTTTTAAAATAGTTTCTGTAACTATTATGACGATAAAGTAGATATTTAAAAAATAAAAAACTAAAAAAGTTTTATTTGGAAAAGAAATTCATATTTGTATAAATTATATTTTGTAACTTTTAGAATAAAACAAATATTTGAATAGGACATATCGGTAAAAAATTAATTAAAATCGTCAATAATTTTTAAATTCTAGTTATTATGTCATTATTTTACTACGTACGTAGCCAAAACTAAATGTGTCGTCCATTTACAAATAGTGAAAATGATTTAGAGTTTGAAAGCATAAGTTTACCATTCAAAGAATGGAAAAGTTTTATTATCATAGTTTATTTCTGTTATTTACTGTAAGAGAAAAAATATAGATTTAAAACTATTGAAACACAATGGGTGTAGGTGCGTCTTAAACATTCTGTATATCGTATTAAAATTTATTTTCTGTAAATATTTTTCATCATTGATGAATAAAACATAATCATCCATTGTATAATTGTTCGTAACGATATAACGACAAAAATATATTTGTTAATTTAGATTTTTTTTTAAATATATTTGTAGGTACATATTATATACAACAGGAAGACGATATATTTTGGTTGAAAATTTTGTTGTTATTAACTTTCATAAATAATATTAAAAATCCGTTTAACATATGCACAGTGGTAACTGTGCAATAATTAAATATGAGATTGGTTAAATTGTAATAATTTATTTTGGAAAGTTTTTACCGACAAAAAATTCAACCAAATTTGCACAAAGTTAAATATAAATAAGGATATTTTGTGATAATTAAAATATATTATTATATACATGTGTGTAAAACACACACAAACAATGAATGCAATTTGTATTATAATCGCTGCAATACTTAAATATATATAATAAAATTTTATTTATATAAACAATCGAATTTCATAATGAAAATTCTATAATACACACTTTATTAACATGTAATTAACATGCATACATTCTCTTAAAAAATCATAACAATCAATGAAACAGTAATACAGTCAGCTTCAAATTTCAAATATGTTTTAAACCTGATTGAAATTTCAAGCAAATTGTATGTTATACTTGAGGAGTGACTAGTGAAGGACTAGAGCAAAAGAATTAACACATATCACCATTTTCATTTTAATTTCCTTTTAAGTTTGAACACAATTTTTAACAATGTAACACTTATTTACAAAATTGAATGTCGATCTTTAGGCACACTTGCAATTAATTCCCTTCTCTTATACACTTGACTTTGTGAAGCCGCTGAACTACTTGTAGTATCCTTTTTACTCCTATCTGAAGCTCCTGCCTTATCCAATGTTTCAGAATCAGGAATATGTCTTGTATCGTGTCTGGAATCTGTGTACCGTCGTTTTGTGTATTTTTTCTTTTCTGAAGTTGTTGTAGTGGTAGTCGTTGTTGTTGATACAATTTGTTTTGTTTTTGTTTCAGTTTTACCCAATCGTAGCATCCTTTCAAAATCAGCAGTTTTTGATCTTAAAACTGCTCCGCCAATACTAGAAATACTAGCGGAAGCTTTTTGTTCTGCTCGTACGGGATGTGCTGATTCAATTTCTGTTTTTTGAACAGTTACAGAAGTTGTACTTGCACTTTTTGGTAATATTTCTTTTTGCATTCTTTGATATTGTTGTATATCAATATGTTTTGGTTGTTGCTTTATTTGCTGTAATTCTGATGTTGATGTAAATGATACTTTTTGTAAAATTGGGGAACTTGAGTCCTTTCCTGGAGTTGGTTCAATTTGCAGTTTTTGCGTTGTAACAGGTACTCGAGTTCTAACGGTGATTGACATATCATCTGGGATGTAATTCACAGATGTATGGACACTGTCTGGAGACGTAGGTGGAGTTGATGCCCAACTTGGAGGTGAACTATAAACACCTGCATCTCCTGTTATGCTGCTTCCAACAGAACTGGGGGCGGTATTATGCGGTGGGCTACTAAATGTTGTTGATGATCCCATCGCTGAATCATATCCTTGTTGTATAACGGAAATTGATCCAGTGATAGGTTGAATGTTGCTAGCTTGAGATGAATCACTTCCACTGACCGATCGTTGCCTTCTTCTTGGTGGAGCACTTGGTCCTTTTATAACTCCAATAGTCATTTGTTGTTTGCCTCCTTCACCAAGGTAAACAATGCCACTGCTACCATCATCAACATACGGAATGTCACTATCGTCTACACTTAATGCCATTTGGTTGGTTTGTACGGGGATTTTAAGGCTGGCAGTTATCACTCCACTGTTGTCTAACAACAGAGGGGATGACTGTCTTCTGTCTTCGGAGGAAACTCTTAACAAACGCGCGTGGACATCATTACCGTCGTTTTGAACAGAACATGTGCTGTCCACGGAAGATGAGCGCGTTTGATTTGATACTGGGTCTTCGTCTTTTTGACTTGAGGAACGGAAACGAGTGATAATTGTCATTGCGGATGATAACGTTGATTGATCGGTGGAAGTTTTTCGTGTTGTTGAATCGTCACGCCAGCGTTTTTTAGAGAGGCGTTCTCTACCTCGATCTCTATCTCTGTACCTATGAATAAAAATTGAAATGATTTTTTTTATTTACATTCCATATATTTTAGTTATAACATAAAAGTTTTTGTAAAATATATTATTTTTTTTTTTTTTCATATTTATTTTTTCTAGTTTTATTTCCTATTATGTGTTATTTCTTAGTAACAGATAAATGGTATATTGCAAAAAAAAAAAGAAATACATAAAAAGAGAAAGATACCATTAAAATAACAAATGATGTATGAAAATTTAATTAATTTGAAAAGTACACGTATTTTGTTTATTCTCTTAAATGATAAGACAAGTATAAATCAGAAACCTGACAATACAAAACTAATTAATTATGTGCAGGTAGTACATAGCTACTAGCATTCAATCGTTCAGTGTTTGATGAATCGTGAACAAGACAACATGATTATTTCGTTTGATTAAAACTTGTGTTAAGTTATTACGATAAGTGAAACAAATATTGCCGTAAAATGAATGCAACATAAGTTTATTTTTACCTTAAACGCATGGCAACATTTGGTCCACCGGTACCGGCATTTTCATGTAAGAACTCTTCTCGTGACCACGTTTTCCTCGGTTCAGGGGGTGTTTGCCTTCCATCAAACTCATTATTGTTTGATTGCTGTTGTAAAGCTATTAAGGCCGGATCTAGTGCCATTTCTGTGTTTGTTGTGGGTGTCCAAGGAGCTGAATTACTCTCGCTTTCACCATCATCCAACAAACTGAAACGAAGATAAGGTAGGGTAATTTTTATTTTGTTACTTATTTTTTACATATTTAATTTTTTTTTTCAATTATTAATACGTTGTCAATCAAATTATCAGTAACAATCATAAATTTATTTTATGTTTAATTGTCTACGTAAAATACCATTTATTAAAGATAAGCTTATATACACCGATAAAAATTGATTTATTAAAAATAAGTGAATATTTATTAAGAAAAAATTTATATTTAAAAAATAGACAAAATAAAAATTGCTGTCTAAATACAGCTCTAATCATTATTCACTAGAAGTCGTAATAATAATAATTAGGATACATATTATAATAAATCTGTTATTACGACCAAATTTGGTCTCTAAAAAAACTGAAGTGGTCTCAAATACAACGAAATCGGTAATAACAACATTGTTTTTAAATAGTTTGTCGTTTATTGCGACGATTTTTTTATTATTGCAACTGAATTCAATTTTTCATGCTGCTTATTTTGAATACTGTAATTAAACGTTTTTCCTTTATTTATAATCTCATATTATATAAAATATTTTTTCGTAAAATCATACCTTACTTCATATTTGTTTTGTTGAAAAATAGTTATTTCGTAACGAAATTTAGAACTTCGAAAATCAAACATAACTTTGAATTTACATATTTTTATTTTGTTTAATTTTTTTTATTTAATTTTTATTGAAAACAAATATATGATATGAGTGATTTTAACCAAATAAATCAATTGATAAGGTTTTTTTAGTCCAATTTTTTCAGCATTAATATAAGAACTATTGGTTATTACAACTGCGTTTAATTTATCCGTGATCCGTCGTTATAAGCAATTGCTACTGTAAATGCCTTTTTTGAAATATTTTTATTCCTTTTGTTTTAATTGTAACTATTTATTTATTAAATTGTTTTTGTAAAATAGAAACAGTTATTAATTTTAATTGATAAGATTATTTTACATATAAAATTATATCATTTTCTGAATATTAATAGTTTTCTTCAATCATATTCTTAATAATAATTCATAATATTTTAATTAAATTATACAATTTACATATGAATGATGTGAACAATATAAATTTAAAAATATGACAAATGTTTAACATTACATATCTGCTTAATCTTTTAAATCTGGAAAAATATATGAAAACATGAATAACTTACTCCGCATCGCTGATATTTTGCGAATCCCGTTTGTTCAACAACGCATCTAAAGCTTCCGGGTGACTGTCCATCATATGGACATAAATCTCGTCAAGTAATTCGGCTGGCACGGTAAACAGTTGCTTTTGGTGATCAATCATGCTTCGTATAACATTTATAACATCAATTCTGTCTTCAGGTCTGTCAATGCTTACATCTTTTGAAGATGAGCTCTGTTTTACACAGTGAAGGATATTTGGTGCAAAAACAGTTGCTAAATTATTGCTGTCCATTTTGTTACCAGATATCCATTCACCTGGAATCATAAAAATTCATTATTGAAATATAACATCAGATTATTAATACATTATTTATATGAAAAAAAAAAAAAACAAAATTATGGAAATATTAAAAAAAAAAAAAATTGCATAATTACGATGTTTAATAATTTTCTACGGGTTTGATTAAAATTAAACTTTATATTATGATTTTTTATTTTAAACATATTATTTATATTTACCAAAACCTATAGATTTATTTATAAATATTTGTAAATAATAATCAGGGCTAAATTTAATAAGATCTAATATTTAAAAAAAATAATATATTGAAATGAAAATAATTAATAACAATTACCTATTTTATTTAAGAATTTTGAATGAAATTATACACAGTACTAAATTAAAAATATACGCGATCTATAAATTTACTACCATAAATAGCTGAGTACCACCCTGGAATATTTACCTGTATAAATGTTTATCTGGGTTAGCTTATTATCCATTAGCTATATACCAATATATTTCGTGAAATCGGGGGCGTTATTTTTTATTTTACAATTTACAAATCATCGCATAATAGAACGATTTATGTTTTAAATTTTATACATTATTATTACTATAATAATTAATGTAATTTGATATAAGTAATTTAAAATAAACATAAAGTTTTTTTTTGTGATATGTTGTGTTCAAAAATCTGTCGTTATGGTTTTGACTTACTAAGTTTGTGGTATACCGTGTACAGCAGGGAGTAAGTATACTTGATGCTAAGAGGTTGAATAAAAAAAATAATAATAATAATAATTTCAGAAATCCCTTTTTATTTTTTAATTAAACACGTACCTGTTCTTTTATTGTCATAAATTAAGTTTAAATCTTTTACAATAGGCCCGCTGTGAGAGTAAGTCAAAGCCATAACAAAAGTTTTCTGAACACAGCATAATTATAAAATAGTAAAAGTGAAATCTGGGGTAGGGTTTTTCATCAAATTTATTTTTAATTATATTTTCTTTAACCATAAATTAAACAAATCGATATGGCAGAAAGCAGTTCTTTGTATAATTGAGAATGTTTCAGACAAATTTCAGATATCAATTGCATGATGAAAAAATTAAGATATTTCATTTTCGTTATTATTGATAATAAAATAATATAAGTAAACATAAACAAAAATATAATCTTCATTGTTATAAGCACAGATAATCAATATTAGAAATAAAGTAATACATATTTCAGGTTTCACAAAAATGTGGCTTTGAAAGTTTTATATTTTCCATATTTGAATAACTGTGTTGTTAGTATTGGATACAACAGTATTTTTTGGACTCAGGGGATATAGAAACCTATAAATCCGTTGAAATATTCAATTTATCTTTTTATGGTATAAATATATTTTAAAGGAAAGCAAACATCTAAGAATTTACGTTTAATGATTTATTTGTATAATATATTGTTAATTATACCTGCAGAATCTTTGGTATCATTACAATTCCTCGCAACGCTGGCTAGGAACACAAGGAGTGCAGAAAGCGTATCTCTATTTGGTACCGGAAGTAATTGTATTAAATGTTGGATTGCTTCAAGTTGTAATCTTCTATTTCGTATCCCTGAATAATAAAATATAATATGTTTTGTTATAAAAACAATATATTATAGTTATTATTTTAATATATGTACTTACGCTGTGTTAATACGAAAGCATGGTAAAGATCCCTACATAATAACGGATCCGGTAAATCTCTGAGATACTCCTTTAATAATGTTGCTACGTCATGAGGGCATTGTTCTTCGTCTAAAGCTATTTCTTTCCCACAGTCGAAATCTTCTCGCAACTATACATAGAAATGATTTTTTTTAACGTTATAAAAATGATTTATTTACTAATTAATGATATTTTACTAAATAAAAATAGTAATTACCTGCCGAACACGTTTTTTACTACTGCTAACTCTAAAAATTCCAGTCGTGTGGATTCCATATGCCTCAAGATATCTTAAACATGCTTGTACCATATTCGGAACACCGGGTTCTTCTTCGGTAGCAGTTGCACTTGCTATATCTGTTGTGCTTCCGCAAGATAATGAATCTAATAGACCTGGTACACTTCCGAGGATTCGTTCTCTTGACATTAGGCTCTCACAGGATCCGCTCTACAATCATTTCAAAATAAATTTAACATAAATTAGCCAAATACAACAAAGTACAATATGAATAATAGTAAAATATTTTAAAATTATTATAAAACTATTAATGTTCAAATGATCTAAAATTTTATTCAAATATATAAAAATCAAAATACTTTGGATTAACATAAATTTTAATTGCCTATTAATATCATCGTTAATAGTTATAAGTTGTTATGCTTATCTTTGTTTTTCTAAATGTAGATTAGTATACTAGAATAATATATTTAATAAATATTGTAAAATCGGTACCGAAACCTTTTTTTTTTATTTTTGTTTTGTTTTTGAAAATAATATAAGTAAATTCTTTCATTGGAGCAAATTTTATTAAACATCAAAAAATAAAATTTATATTAGTTTTCTATCCTTTAAATAGTTATTAAGTAATTCTGTTAGGTTTTAAAAAATATAATTAATTAATAACAGTTAATATTTTATAATTTTCTTTTTTTTTTTGTTTTACTTTGAATTTGTTTATTTGTATAAAATTGAATTCAATCTTATTTTTTAATTTCATTAATACCATTTAAAAATAAAATTTAATGAAATTAAAAAATAATACCATTTAAAAATGATTTTAAATAACTTAAAAACTGCTGGTAGTATTTGAAGCAGGCTGTTACTCATTTTGAATCAAAATTTACAATTACCTAAAGAATGTGACTTGAACAGCTTGTTTTAAATAATAAACTTAACTGATTCAAGGTCTTTAAACTCAAAATTTTAGAAATTATGTAGTGTATAAAGTTTCAGTGAGTAGAAGGAGAAAAAAAAAATAATTACTGGTCTTTACTCGACAATGGTATACATTTTTTAAATAAAAAAATGAAAACATAAGTTAATAAATATTATCCTTTAAAAACGTATATATATATGTTAAAAGTTGAAAGTACTTTATTGAAATATTCTATTTAATTTAAAATTGATTATATACATATATTTAATCTCATTTAGAATATAACAATATATAACCATAATTACCACAAAAGGATTATTATATTTAATAATAAAGCTTGCTTGTTTTATGTAAGAGGATTAAAATTATAATATTCCAAATTTAACTAATAGCATTTAAACTGTAAGCAATATGCCACGAGTTCGGATAACTATCGATATGGTGCTCATATATGAACTTAATTATTACTACATAAATAAATTATACACCTCAGAAACTAAATACAAATACAAAACTTAACTCGATTTAGATAATTTTAAGACAACCAATTGGTGGTACTTTCTTAATTTATTTTATTATTTGAAAAGTAATAAGACATTCATTAGATTGTAATCAAAGCTGAAACTTTTTAAATTAACTCAAATTGCAATTTTGAAAAATTGTTTTTCAGATAAAAAAAA
>NEEE01003571.1:63051-73919 GCA_002278615.1 Pogonus chalceus
CAGATGATAAAAATGCTGTATTTCTTTTTATTTGATCTTGCCAAACTTTGAATTTATAATTTTGATTTTATTTTAGAATTAAGTACAATTTTTGTCAACTAATTGATTCATAATCCAAAGAAAACGTGTCTGTTTATAATAAATAAGTCTTTAAAGACTAGACGTACCCTTTGCCGTTTCAAAGGACCGCGCGCCCGTTTAAAAATTAATTAAAGTAAATATAAGTAACAAAAAAAATACTGTCATAAAAGTCAATTCTGTACATGATTGATAAATATTTTTTGAAATTTATTAAATTGTTTTCGGTTTTTGGGCTGCTACAAAAATAATTTTCAGACTATTGATATTTATTTGTGATTATAATATATACGTTTTCGTTTTCATTTTATATTTCATTTAAACATTAATATCTCAAAGTCACCATATTTAGTTGATAAATCTTTACTTATACTAAATTATTTCAATTTTTAAATTATTAATATTCAGCTATTTTGAACGTATGATTCTTAATAAAGTTAATTTTATAGATAAATTCTTGTTAATAATAATGTAGAACTACTTGGAATAAATTTTCTCAGTAACTAATGAATTAGAAAAAAATTATTACTATTAATTGCACGCGCAACAATTTCAATTCATGTTATATTACTTACTACAAGTAATAACTACGCATTTACACATTTAACTATTTTATAACATAATTTAATTAGCTTAAACTATTAAATTTGTAATAAAAAATAATAGAAGAATCTGTTTACAATACTAAATGCATGCATAAGTATTTTATTAATATTCTTTAATAACTCATAAACATACTGACTTATTTAAATATGCAAAAAATTAAAATATTTTATTTATTTAAATTAAAAAATTACCTCAATAATAAATGTGTCACTGATAAAATATTTAAAATTAACAATTTCTTTCTCTAGTGTAATTTAATATTAATATATGTAAATAAACAAATGACTATTTTGTTAATCATACTGTCTGTTACTTACTCAGACATTGTTAATGACATAATTAAAGTAATTAAAATTCGGAACAAGTCAATAAAAACGCGAAATTCTTTCACGAGAAAAACAATAAACAATGCATCTATGCACGTAATAGAAATAATCAATTCACTAAATTAGTCAATGACTGTTTTCGAATGCAGGTGACATTATTATTTATTTAATTGTTGTATTCAATATTAATTAGATTGAGAGTGTTTTGTTTCAAATATATTAATTCTATTTATAAGGTTATATTGTTTAAATTAATAATTTTTTTGTGGTTTTTAGTGATTTAGACCCAATTATTTTATTTTTAATAGTTGAAAATTAATTATATATTTGTTTCAAGCGTAGACTTAGATAATTTGTTCAATTACTAATAAATGCATATATGTATGTATTAATTAAATTATTTTAACAATGCATAAAAAAATGGTCACTACCATGTATTATTAATAACTGAAAAGAAAAGCTTATTTATCAAATAGTAAATAAATAAATAAAAATTGCATTGAACATTTTTTAAATTTTTATGTAGCATTTATATCTATTGACCATAGAGGTGATAAATGAGAAGAATACATTAACTAGTAGATGTTTATATTAACTAAAATTTAAATTTTAACAATAACATATACAATAAGAATACTGCTACCCAATGACAATTCGTAAAATATTTTAAAATTGTTTTATTAAAGTGTTATACAAACAAAATAAAATAAAATTCATGTATAAATTTGATGAAAACCTAAAAAAAAAATTTATAACTTTGCACAACACAACAGCAGTGTCTGTTGTCGCTATAGAGCGACAAAGTAGAAAAAACGCTCGCTGTCGTCACCTACACGTATATTACCTTCACAAGTCAATCTGACATATGATTGCTCGGTCGGTATATTACATAACCAAACAAAATGCCCTGCTTCGTAAAATTTATTATTTTTTGTAATGGTGGATGACTCATTGTGGCGACTGTAGAAAAAATCTTATGTGTGTTTCGAGCGCAAATGGACATTGTCGATTTTGAGAGAATGCCGCGTTCCTCTCGATCGACAATTTCCCACTTTGCGCTCTTAATACACAAATAGCTATTTTGTACTCATGTATTGAAAAGTACTGATTTGCGTTACCTTAGCAACATCCGAAACTTCTATTTTCCGCATTGTAACCAGAATATCTTACGAGAAATTTCGCAAAAAGCACTCTTATTTCTAAGGTATCTATTAAAACTTTACTTTTCCTAATAATAATTATAAAAAGTGGTAAATTATTGAATGAAATTTAATTTTTAAGTATAAATTTAGTGCATTTCATTTACACAGTTGGCAACACATTCTGTCAGATTTGACAGCAGTAACCTATGAAACGTCAAACATAACCATTAAAAATAATATAAACAATAAATTAATAGTTTTAAATTTTTCGAACACAAAAAATATTGTATATACTTCTTGCGTGAACTTGGTTCCCGGATTCGTTCTATGGCGGCACGAGCTTGCGAACCAGTCGTTCCCGCACTTGGTATGTAAATAACTATTAAAGTGTTTTGTTTTGCACATATTTTCGATTAATTTAATTATATAATATTCATTCCTGTACTTGTAACAACTAGAAATAATATATTTTCAAATAAATATACACTCGCCTCTCATTTTACGCAGTCTATGTTCTACGTGGAGTAAAAATTGCGAAAATAATGTAAAAAAATATATAAGAAGAGTACTGCGAGCTGTCTTTATTTTCGCTTCGCGTTATATGAAAACCGCGTTAAAATAATACCGTATTATAAAAGGGTTGATTGCGTAAACTTGTTAATTTAAAAATTGTTTAAAATATGTTTTCTAACTGCGTAAANAACAATTAAACGCGGAAGCTGCAAATAATTTCTAAGAAATAATAAAATATACAAGATAGTAGTAATGAACAATATAAAACAAAGAAAAAAGAAAACAATGTATTTAGTTGAAAAAATGTTAATTATTAAACAGGAAAGATGGATATATTTAAAAAGATGAAATAAGATAATGATCAAAAGAAATGTGCCAAAAAACATTTTTTTAAGGTGTTGTTAATAGTATAAAGCTAAATGAAAATAATAAATTAACCATCTACTGTTCTACTAGTAAATTAATTTAGTTATTTATAATTATAATGGAAAATTTAAGAATATTGAAAATAGTCCATAACCTAATTAACATAAAATGAGTAGGCTAGTAAGCATAAGTGACGTCACAAATACAACAAGTAAAACCAATTTATAAAATGAAGACAGACAGAACGAAAATTCATTCATGTAAAACACAATTAACTGAATCCAAAGTGACACGCACAAACTTGCAAAGAGGTATTGTTCTGTCATCTAGTTATATTATAACATGGTTATTCGATGCGTTCCACAAAAGGATATGTAACTTTTCGCAAACATTGAGCGTCCTGATAAGGCTGTTTTGCTAGCAGGAAACACGCCTTATCTAGCAACGTGTTGCTACGAACAGAACGTTGTTTGTTGCTTCTACTGTTGTTTAGTTGTCGTTTATTCACTGTTGCTTTGGGTTTCAATTTGTTTGACAACGCATGTGCAATGTACACCTGGTTTAGTTACCTGTTTTGACCGTTTTCATTGTTTTATAGCATGAATGAATGTTAAGAATCTTGTTAAATGTATCTGTACCTATATATCACCACATTACGTTCTTACTATTAACAATAACTTTTAACATTGTAAAATTTTATATAACTTATATGTTTCAAATACAAATACAAGTAATATTTTCTATCATTAGTTACATTTATGTTTAGCCAAATTAAAAATAGAATTTATCTGAATATAGCTAATAATTTTTTGACTGAAACGAATTTTTAAATAATTATTAAACATGTAGGTACTGATGAGTTATAAATAGTTCGGAAACGTCAAAATATTGAAAGTAAAAATATTAAAATAACATTTTATTTCCGTATATAACACATTTTGTTGTTTATGAAAATATAAATAAATATATCCGAAAAATTTAAGACATCAAAAGGCAAATAAGAAAATATTTTTATTTCACCGAATGGGGTGTATACTGCAACATATATTTTATAAATTTACTTTGTTCTATTTTTATTTATTTTTCATTCTTAGAACTATCTTTAGAAGCATTCTATTTTGCGTTGTCTATTCTCTACAGACAACAAAAGTAGTTTTTTTTTTCTTTCAAGCATATTTAGAATTGTGACTATTCGAAGAATTTACAACATGAAACAATAGGTTTTCTAGAATTTGAATAATTTTTACAGGTTATATTTATCATGGTCTACTTCAAATGTATTAAATAAAATAAATATTTAAAGTAAGATTATATTTATGTAATGAATGAATGAATATTTATTCATTGTTAGTTAATATTTCACATAACATAAACGCAAGCATGCATTGGGTCTTAAGAAATTAATTTCCGTTATTTTGCATTATTCCTTATTTTGTTTTTTCAACAGAGTATTAATTAGTCGTACTGAGTAATCATTAACCTCAATAAATTATTTATAAATATCCGTCATTATTATCCATAAAAATTTAAATATATCGCTATTGATGTTTTTCTTTTAATTTAAAATATAATTAAAATTTTTATAAAATATTTTTNGCTAAACACATGTTAGAAAATAACCATTTTTGTGATTTAAATAATTTAAGCATTTTACATTTTGTAAACAAAGGATTAAAAATGGACCTTTTAGAAGCCTATGAAATCAACAAGGCTGTTTCTAAGAACATGCCGCTAATCAATGAACAATTGGAACTGAATAATTCACCGCTTCTAGTTAATTTTTAATCCTTTGGGTTTGTCCATTCTTTATACCTTGTTACCTTGTTATATTTTACCTGCTTTTAGTATATATTAAGACAATTTTAATTTATTTTTCTGTATTCCTGATGATGGCATAACAGCCGAAATACGTATAGAAGTATATATTCAATAAATATTTGAAACAAATAACCGAGTGTTTTTATTTTTAATATTTTAATATATTAACATATTAATTAATTATTATAAAATGTTTCAACGAGAGCCAACAGCTTCTTCAATTAATGTATTATAAAAGCAAGTTTACAATAAATCTAGTCAAAAAACAATATGTAACAGGAATATTAGCATAACATGACGACGAACCATGCTCGCATAAAAGTATTATTTTTTTTTTTCTAACTTTAAAATTCAACTAAAACGAGTTTTTTTAAAGCTAAATTAACAGTACAAAACTCATTTTTTATACTTATTCCATTCTAGCATTAGTTCCTTAATTTAAATATAAATAAACTTAGAAAGGTAATTGGTGATACTTTAGTAGTTAGCTTAAGAATTTGAAATATTATTTAGTTTAGGACACTTAATTTTTTTTGATATTAATTTAAGATATATAATTTTGCAAAACAACTTCGAGTTAGCCATCTCGAAGTCAAAAAACTACCTATAAAGCAATTAAACTAATTTAAAGATTTAAAATTTCACTTCTAAAATATGATATTTTATAAAAACAAGTTTTAATTGTTAATAAAAAAAATTATAAAAATTATTATATTTAATGATGATAAACTATTCCAGTTTTAAATATTAGTTTGAAAGCGTTTTTTTTTTTTTTTCCTCTTTACATATGACTAATGAAAATTATAATAAACATAATTTTTTAGTTTATATTATAAATGGTCACAATACAAAACAAATAAGAATATTTTATATCAAAAAATGGATTTTTTATGGAAATGTATCGACTCAAACATCTAAAAAGTAAACTTTGCATTTCGACAAATCAATCAATTCAAAAGTAAATATGTCGTAATTAATACGAATATTTATATTTTAATAATAAATACATATATTTAGTGGATTTTCTACAATAGTTGAAGCAGATTAATCGTATATATAAATGTAATAGTTATAATTACAAGTAAACATAGCATCAGTCGAATGATGAAATCTACACTACATCTAAATGTTACATTTATTTTAGTATATCAAAATGATTCCAGTAAGTGTCTGCCAAGTAAAATAAATTCTCATTCTCATGTAATATTTGCAAAGCATATTTTGTTTTAAATACAAACTTTAAAATAATTTTAATTCAATACATTCATATAGAATATGAGAAAACAAACAATTCAAAGTATATAGTAACAGTAAATGATGTATAAATACCGAAGTTTGCGCGTTTTACGTAAAATTTAACAAGAAACGGAAATGTTAAAAGTTTGTATTTCAAACATATGCGTTGAAATATTCTGGACAACATGTGGATTGATAAGTTGCTCTTAAAATAAAAAAATCCTAACATGCAAGTATATATACCGTAAACTGTTACTACTTACTAGATACTGTGTTTAAAAAAGAAAAAAATATTTCAAGCTAATTTTACTAACTGCTGATTTCTTTTAGATAAGCTATTTTCAACTTTAAGATGATCCAAAAATCTTTTACTGCATGGCTCTGTATAAACAACTTCCTTATATTAGAATATAAGGTATTGTATACACATTTTTTTACTTCTTACATATTTTTTAATATTCTACAAATAATACAATTCATTTATGTATATTTGATATATTATTCATTTTATCAATAATCTAAATTTTTATGTCTCCTTTCATTAGTAAAGTCACTTATATGCTATTATTATTTTTTCGATTTTAGAATAAATTCTAGGCCGATATTAATACAAAAGTTATAAATATATCTTATTTAATCTCGTATAAATATTAATTCTTAATATTCAAATAATAGTAAGACTGACTCCAGGGCTGATATTGAGTAGTAGGCTACCTGCGTTCCAAAATAAAATTTGCAATTGCTACTCCTGATTAACTACTAACCACGAATCAACATTTTTGACCGCAAAAAAAAAAGAGCTGGTATATTTGAAAAAATCTTATTTGCTACCTCTGATACTAATATTTTCTGATAATTATTGTAAAAAACTGGCCGCCCATTGCGTTCAAGCATACACTGGATTCCATGCAAGATCTTCCCTGGTTGACCCATTGGTACTTCAAGTGCCAACCCTGCTGGTTACGATCAAAATAATATTTAACTTTCAGAAAATCAAAAACATATGTCAAGCATGTATTTTCGAGTAATACATTTGTTCTTGTACTGTACTGTATTGATGGTACTAATTTAATTACACAAAGCACCAATATTTTTGTGAAACACCATCTATAATATCTAAAGACTATTATTTATAAAGCATTACTTTAAATTTTAAAACATTGAAAAATCCAATTTCTTTCTAAGTAAATATTTTTACTTATTTTATAGCAATTTAATTTAATAGTAAATTAAAATCATAATAAATTTACTAGACATCGTTTATTACAACTTCGCTTATAAAGATGAATCGGTTGTTACGATCGATTTTTTTTTATATGTTTTATTTCCATTGAAAATTGTATTCAAGGATCGGATACAACGAAGACAAATAATTATGGCAATATTAAAAACTAAAATAGTATTTCAACACATTGAGAAAATTTTTAGAAAATTTTAAAAAATATAGGGATATGAAATTTTTACAAGTTTTGTTAGAATATATGAACATTATTTATTACATGAATTTATATGTAATAATTTTAATGTATGTATATTTTTTCTATTTACATTCATTAATATGGCCATTTTAAAATTTTCATTTAAATATTTTAGTACTATTTTAACGAGCATCGGTTATAACGATCACTTTGGCTGGTCCCGTGTGTTCCAGTGCATGTTTTTTTACGTTGTCTTCTCATTTTTTTTTATATAATCAAATTTACAGTTACAATTAAATTTGAATACTTATAAAACAATTTCTGCTATTTTAAACATATATCAAAAATAAAAAAACGTTAAAATGCAATACAAGTTAATAGCAAAAATGTTTAGCTTAAAAATAAATTAAATTTGTATCAATTGCCATAAATCACACACCTATATCCTACTATAAGATTTAAATGGAAAACTAATAAAACTGAAACTATTTCAGGATTTTATTCTGTCAGAATTAATTATGCATATGATTATGTTTATCAAATAATATTTACCAATTTTTTTTTTTAAATCAAATAAATTTTTATTTATTTTATATTATTTAATATAAAGAACAATAATTTATATGTCGATTTTTATAATATTTCTTTAAATACTTAATAATACAAATAAGCAAATATTCTTCTTAATGTTTAAAATAATCAGCTTTAAAAATAAACATTTACACTAATATTTATATTACAAATGTAAACATTATTATTCCTTTTAGTTATATTAAAATTTTCAGTGTCAAAACGTTTCTTATTAATGAAATTTAAAAAAATTAAACAACGCAAAAATATCCGGACAGCAAAAATAATAACATCCGTCGAATAATTGTATCACAATATAGAAAACAAGAAATATATGCTTGATTTCTATTAATACTAACTAAGTAACTAATAACCATCGCTTAATTGACATTAATATTTTGCTAAAGAGCACAACTTTGGCATCGAGTATATATGAAACTAAAGTGCTACAGATTCATGTATTTAAAAATATCTTATTTGTTTGTATTGCACCTACATCATTAAAGAATATTGTTATTTTATAACTTGCTCTTGAACGTGTTCTGTTCAAATATATTCCCGAAACCATTTATCTATCATCGCAGCAGGTTTTTACGTTAGTATTACATATTTTTGATTAATTTTAACTACGTCAGATGATTATTGTTCTTTGCAAAAGAACAATAAATTTTTAACTACTTTACATTCTATCTTTAAAGTTTCTTGCTTGATTAATAGTCACTATAAACTCACAAACATAAGAAAGTAAATTATTGCTTAAATTTTAAATTAGCATCAGAAAATTAACAATTTTTTACTGTGTATTTCCCGCTGTAATTCAAATCTGAAAGTGTATCAGTGTATGTAGACATTTCCTGATTTCTACTAACGTCACGCGTATATTACTATTTTATTTGGTTTTTATTATATAGTTAGAAATGTAGTAAAAATAATTTATCGCATGATTTAAAAGTAAACAATTTGATAGACTATTCTACGTGCAAGCAAGTGTACACAAATATTTTATTGCAATTTTATAAAAAATAAATTATATTTTATTTATTATTCACTGCATCAAGTAAAGTTTAATTATTCTATAAGAATATTTACATAATAGTGTTTTCTGATCCTTAAAAATATCTTTTATACGAAACAATTATAATATATCCTAGTTAATTTAAAAACAATGCTAAATATAACAGTTACATTATATTTACCTGTCATAATTCTTTTTTGCGCAATTGTTTTAACCACTCTAGATAAATTATCAAATATTTTATAAAGCAAGGAATAAGGAAAGATCATAATAAATATAATAAAAATATATTAAAACAATTAATAATCAAAATTACATCTATTTCAATACAGAAAAAAATTGTTACTAACTTTGATGAATGCTTGTCAAAATATCAAAATATGAAATATATCTGTTAAAATTAATCTTTGCAAATTTTTATGTCAAATACTTATCATTAAAAAAAATCTTTAAGAATAAAATAATTATTATACATAATTTAAGAAATAAAAACAATTGAATTATAGTTATCTTAAACAATTGTTTTAAATTGCAAAGCATTCCTGATAAATTGGCAAGCATTTATAAAAGCAGGTATTTCTTCAATAAAAGTCATATATAAAATGTATAAATAACATAAAATTTTGATTTGTGTGATTCCTTACCCACACTTTTTGTTTTCTCAACAAACTGAGCTGTGGTTTGAATTCCCATTAGTGCTACGGGATATACACTACTCTGTACATCACTTTTGGGCACACTACTAAATGCTGTAATCATTTAAAATAGCAAAACACAAACACTCTGTCACAAACACATATAACAATCACATTTTATTTTATAAATCACATTCAAATCACAATCTGTAATTATATATAAATATTGTTCTTAGTTCCTAAATAGTTGCAGTAACAATTATTTATAAATTGTTTATTGCCACTACCGTAGAGAATCACATAAAAAATAAAAAGTTTATTATTATTTAAAGTAATTAAACACTTTTTATAATAACAATATCATGTTATCGCAACAACACTTGCAAACTCAAAAATCGCGATTTTGAATTGTTTTCGTGCGTGTTTGCCGTTCGCAGCCTGCTATACTAACATGATCGCAGCTAACGAACATGTGTGAGAATTTATAAAGCATGATTTAAGTTAGCTGTGGCGGTATAACTAGCGACTAGCAAAATGTTATAAGCAAACTTTAGTCCTATGATGACAGCCCCACCACTTTGCTTCGGTTACTGTTTCGGTCTAATACCTTTTTCCAACAGACGCCGTGACGTCATACATGTACATTTTATGTTGTATGTATTATTTTATTGTTCCTTGATGTGTGAACTTTCTGTATATCATATTTTCAAATATTTTTATATCTTCTACTACATATATACTAATACTATAAATAGGAGTTCAGCGAATATAAACATTCTTGATTTAGAAATTTATGTCTTTTTAAGTATTTAGAATCCAAAAACATTTATTTTGTAATTTTTTATACTCTTTGTATTTTTAATATTTTTTGGTACAAAATATTCTGTTATATTAATTATATTTTATTTCAATGGCTTTTACTTTCTTTACTGCAAATATATTATGAGTGAAGGAAGTATCGTAATTATTAAATATACTAAAAATAAATATGATTCATAAGTCCGAATAATTTTTTTTTTTTTTAAATATTATATAATTTACCAAAAGTTACGAAAAAGGTTGATATTTAAACCTTTAAAATAATATGGCATGATGCAGAAAATAAATTTTTCTACAGTCGCTATACAAAGTAGGTATTTTGCGCT